>JAHBCN010001855.1:0-37500 GCA_019359885.1 Listronotus oregonensis | reverse complement strand
ATATACTTTTCCGCTCAAATAACAGTGAACCGGTCAAAAGTTTCATCGCCACGTTGTCATAATTCGCGAAAATAAGTTACCAGCCAGCAATCGCACTTAAAATAGCACGCCAATATGTATTGAAATCATTGTTATCGAAAAGACAATAAAAGTGGCAACACACATTCCTTAGTTTACAACTTGAAGAGACTTGAAAATAAGCGTATCGACAGGGTTTTCGTGCTGTTCGATGATTTTATTTAGTTGTTATTGATTATGGACAGATTTTGTAAGTTTAAATTTTAATTGCTATACAGGGTATTTTCTAAATATTATAAATGTCTAATAATATAGTAGTATATAATATTGTTTTGTGCCAATTTTATTATAGTTTATCTTATTTAGTGTATATAATTGTATATGAAGATTTAGTGTTGTTAAGTGCTTTTAATTCAGTAAACTATAAATATTAACTAACCTTTAACTAGTTATTCGTCTACAAAAAAAAACTCAGTTAACGTTAAAAGAACGAATAATGGTTAAAAATATTTACCATGGGATTCGGGAACGAAATCCACAACTAACCACTTTGGATGCTGTAGAGATATGTGCAACTTTAACAAAAGTTTTTTCGCGTACGGTATTCAGAGTTTTAAAAGGCAAATAAACAATGTTAGTAAATATTCGGATACTGGAAAATGCGATTCTTTCGCTATTTTTTGCACACTCTCTACTTTCCGATTGTTAATATTGTTATATGTTATAGTATTTCAAAAGAATATTGATTGAATTGTTTAATTCTATTTTACGACATACTCCTTTAAATTTAATCATTTGCACGAAAACATATTTAAAAAACTCATACTATTTTAATATTTAAAAAAATCACTCAAAAGGTACGTAAAAAACCTTATTTTTTAATAAAAAGTAGGTAAAACGTTTACGTCCGAATTCAACTCGAAATTCTAAAAATGTTGATCTGTTGCCAAGTTGTAATAGTTTTCTTTATGACATTTTTATAAGGTATGCGAACCTTGCTTCGCTCGGCCCCCAATGTTTGATCAAAAATATCCTCGACATGGAAATCCTAAATCTGGAACTTGAAAGACCCGAAATAGTTATTGGATTCTACAAGCTGATGATCTCAGGGCTTTTGTGTTCCTTATATAGTGGATATTTTTGATGAAGCAATGCGTCTAAATATCGTATTTAATATTGAATTTGTAAGATCGGTGGTAAATTGACAAGTCAGTGTAACTTGGATTGTCTATCGTTCTGTTTTTACATCTTTTTTAATTTATGTTAAGACTGAAATTTTATTATTTTTGAAAAAAAACTTTGAACAAAAAAAGCAAAATCAAATTTGTGTTCTATGACCTCAAAATAGGAGGTGTGCAAAATTAAGGAAAAAAATTACATTTTTCATTAATCCGAATAATACCAAAATAATATAGGCTTGTTACTAATGTAAAGGGTTGATGAAAATGTGAGAAAATAACTTTTGCTTGTAAAAAATATTTTCATGTTTTAACGAAATTTTATCATTTATTTTCTGAAATGCACACGCCACTGGAATTGATTCCCCTGACCCCACAAAACTCGGGGCACTCTAAAGGCGAGCGATGCGTCATTGACAGAAATTTTGGACTTGAAGTATAGTCTTATTTTAATTTTACCACAAAAAAAAACTTCTTGGGTACTCGCTAAATAAGATTGCCTTGGCCTTGGTTATTTGTGCGAACACGATATCGACTGACCCTTACAAACTTACAGATCCCCCAAAGCAAACTTAAAACAACAAAAAAAATGGGAACTTTAAGTTTTTTAAAATTATTCTAGGCGATCTTCAAGTTTGTAAGGGTAAATCGATTCTCTGTACGCAAAGACTCTTTACCCTGGGCCCAGGACCAAAGTGCTCCTATTTGACGAGTATTTAAAGAATATTTCTTAATACATAAATCCGCTAAAACAAAAAAGAACATAGGTAAATTTTTATTTAATTTTGCTATAACTATACCCCTACCAAGTCCTTATTATATTGACAATAGTAAAAATAAAATTTTGCTCACAACACGTAGAACAATAAAGCTATAAAAAATAAATTAAAGTTACTCTTATGACACCTTTTAAAATACCACATCACACATCTATTGTTGAAAAGTAAAAGCAGGAGACATATTATGGTCATGCGTCAATTTTCAGGAATTTGGAAGGAGATGACATCTTATGACCTGAAAGCACCGATATCATACCAGGAACCTACCATTTCCTTAAAAAGTATACAGCAAAGATCCCAGGCAGGAGCAAGCGGTAGTATCATATGAAAAACATTCTTATCCCTAAAAAAAATGCCTGGTACACAGATAGTTTTAAAGATACAATTGGGACAAACGGAATCATGGATTAATAATCCAAAGACGGAGTTAGCTTTTACCCTTGGTGATCTTTCAACATCAGTTCGAACGGGGGCGTATACCATCTGGAGACAAATATCTGTGTATCTGCAGTAAATTCAGAATAGCCCCACAATTACCGTGTAGGAAGACATTGAGGTCTCAACTGGTTGAAAACTGTAAGTACTAACATACCAGCCAAGTTCAGCTCGTTTAATTGGGTATGGGAACCAGGACATACTGGTATCAAAGGCAATGAGGCGGCAGATAAACTGGCGGTAGCGGGTAGCAATAATCCAAACTTGACCTGCCCCTCAGGTATGCCCGGTGGTGTTCTTTTAGCGGTCAACCAAAGATTAAACCAAGAGAAAGTTTGAAGAAATATGTGCATCAGAAACAAAGGTAATGTATTCCCGTGCAATACTTAAAGGGCCTTCACAGGACCTTGCAGCCAGAACATTAAGCGTGGGGAGGACTCAACTGAGAACTCTTACAGGCTTAGAATCTAGGCACTGGTTTACTGAAAATCCTGTATTCAGCTTAGATCTGGCATCAGATAGCATCTGTATATAATGCGGTAATAAGAGTAAGAGGTCATCTTTGAAACCTACAGAATTTAACCAGGATCACTAAATTTTGTAGGACCGGAGTAAACGCGAACGTTCAAGTGATTTATTATTAAAATAAAACAATTTTCTTTAAGGGTTTAAAACAATTTAAAATTTTGGTTTAATTTGGTGTTTTTTTCTTAATATTTTAAATTTTTAGTTTTAGGCCTTTAAAAGTTTTTTTAATGTAAGTTTATGTGTACGTGTGTGTTATCGTGTTCTCTATTTATAAATGTTTGTGCAATTTCCTCTTTAAAAGGCCTGTTTACGAAGATCTTCTATGACAGAAACATTTTATTTCATTGTATAGAACAATAAATTGACTACAGATAGACAAACACACACATGATTTATTTTTGAAACCACGTTTGTCGGTCTTAAATACCTCATGCAAAAAAATGCTAATTTTCTCTGTTATGATGAAATAATTTAAATTTTTTCATATAATTTTTCCTATTTCCATTTTTATATTTGTTTTAAAAATATATCCGTATTTATTTCATAAAAAATTATTTCAAATTTATTTTCATTATGAGGGATAATAAATAACAGTTATAAATGTTTTAAAAGCGACTAAATAATTTGGATATGTCGGTTTTTCAAATTATTTTAACTAAAACCTCTACAAGCAATTAACAAAAATAATTTGACTATTATTTTGGCTTTGCAATAAATATTATAACTTGCTATGTGCTCAATTATATTTTAATTGGTTTTTTATTTGAATTTCGCTTTAACAGATATGTTTATATTAATGACGATTATAAATATCCCTGACAGTGGAATGCAAATTTTGCTGGTTATAATATACAGGTTCGCATCCAAATAGCAAAGTATGAACATTTTCGTGAAGATGGTTTAAATATTAATTTTATTACACAAGTTTGCTTATTAATTTTATGTGAAAATACATAATAAACAGTTCTTCGTTATACAGGGTTTCCCATAATAGACGACCCATATTAGTTTCTCAGTCAAATTGTTAAAACTTAATAAAACTAACATTTAATTACACTTAATTAAATGTTAGTTTTAAGTTACTCTTTGGGATTTACTATAACATACGACTTATCCAAACTTTGAAAAATTATGTCTTTTAAGTAAGTGCCATTAACTTCAATGCACTTTTCAAGATTTGACAAAAAGTGATTCATGACACGAGGAAGGAAAACCTGATCTATTCACCGGACCTCTTTAGGAATTCGGACTTTAAGATCTTGGATGTTTCCTGGACGAGTTGCAAAAACCTTTCACTTTAAATCCCTAAATAGTGAAATGAGTCGGCCATTAAACACTTCTCGCAGAACTCAGAGTTTTTACCGGTATATACTGTCGCTTCATTTTCTTCTATTAAGTTACATTTTATGTTTTGACGCAAAAAACTCGTTGAACCCAAGGAAGTTTAAAGGTGTATGGAAGCCCAATGCTATGGCCCATTCGATCAAAAAATGTCCAGCCCAGTATGAAAATAACTGTCAGAGTTGGCCCCGCCGATTCTGCGCAATTCCACGAATTAAGTTAATGTGTTCCCTATTTACACACTGATAAATCAGTGTGCAGTTAGGCAACACATTATACTTTTATGAGAGCCGTAATGGTCTTAGGTTGTCTAAGGTTTTTGTGCGCTGTATCGTCAACCGTCGTCGTCTCATCATTCGTCATTTTCGTTGTGGTTTGTGCCCTTTGCGCCGATTGTTTTGCTTTGTGTGAGTACCTATATTTTGTGGTTGCAGAAGTTTTTTGTATTGATAAAAACCTTCTTATTTTAGTGATTAATGTTTATTAAATTGTGACTATAATTTCGTGTTTATTGTTTGTTACTTATAATTTCGTAACAAAATGATTAGAGGTTGTATGGTTTTGTCTTGCAAATCCAAGGGTAATATACCCGGCATTTTTTACTTAAGGTAAGTATTTCTTATATTTAAATTAGGTGCTTCCTATGAGACGTAACGTTAGGTAACCGAAAAAATAATAATATATCAATTATGAATAATAAAATAATGAAAATTTTATAGGAAATAGCAGTGAGAAAAGTAAGGAAATCTTAACTATTTTTTAGATGATTTCCACAATGTTTGTGTATTTCTGTGGATTATTAAAAAGAAATAAGGTTTACATTTAGGTACTTTTATTTCATTTAATAATTTAGTACATTCTTTTAAAGGATCAAAATTATTAATTACTAGGCAGACCAGGCAGGAAAGTACAATTGTATGCTAAAGTTCCTTTTTGCTTTTTCTGTATTTGTTTAAAAAGAAATTAGATTTTTGGTTTCTTAAACTTACATTATCAAGTTTTTAAGCTCGACATAATGTAGACACATAATATTTAGCGGATACTGTTACAATGGATACCTAGGTACCAAAGGTTACTAAACATTTTTAACCACTGTTATTCTGTCTCATGAATGTTTGTTATTAGTGAAAAGTATATGCCTAAAAGCAGTTATAAAAATTTTTACTTTTTAATGTACAACCAGAATCTTAGGATTAGATTAAACTCATTTACACTATCTTGCCCTTCTTTTATCACAAAATTGGTGATAAGTGCATGAAACTATCATACAATGTTTGAAATTTATTTTAAAAAATCTTGTTTTTATTTATTTACAAAGATTTTTGGTAAAAATATAAAACTCACAAAAATATCGACCATTTAAATAGAAGGTTTCTTTCCATATTATATCAGATGATATAAAATCCAATATTATACAATAATTTTAAATATTCTATAGCAGTATCGTTTAATAACCAACGATTTTGTGCAAAAAAAAAAAACAGTAAATGCTTGAATTTGACATTTGATGATGTTAACTTTATAGATAGTAACAAAGAATTATGGAAGTCCGGCTCTGACCTACTATTCATTGCGCAAACTCCGCGGGGCCAGCCCCCTATTCCCGCTGCCCTGCACGCCTGGACAATTTTGTTCTACAGTATTGGGCTTCCATACACCTTTAAACTTCCTTGGTTGAACCGAATAATCCATGAGAGTTAAAACTAAACCTTAAATTATGTGTTTAAACCTAATAATGCTTTATTAGAAAAATGCCCTTTTACGAAAATCAATTTTTCTCAGTTTTGTGAAAAATAAAATCCCAAAGGTCATAGAAGATAATATAATAAAAAAATGTATTTAGCTCATATAGAATTAATTTCAATATCAAAATAAGTAGTCTATTATGGGGAACCCTATACAATAATAAAATTAAATAAGTCCTTATTATACACATTTTTAAGATATTGAAAACTAAAAAAGGAATTTTTTATCTGTATTATTTACATGCACAACACTACACCAAAATTATTATTTTTGATCATAATTTTCAACAGTAATCTATTACCACAGCTTAACTAACAACCAGCTAGGACTCTTTGATGGCGCGCATGTTTGCGTTGATCCTCGCGCACGTCGCCATTTTGGGCTAGAACACGGCAGTAGCGTCGGCGGCTTGTTCGCTATGATCATTTTGTTCCTAGATTTTGAATCGAGTGGACATAGGCGTGCTTAAATTTGGTGAATACCGATTAAGTATATTTTTATAGTTGTGAGTTGTGATTATTATGACGAGTTTACCAAAGAGGGGACACGTTTGTGCTGCTAAAGGGTGTATAAGTAAACAATATAATTCTGATAGGAGCTTCTTTCGGTTTCCTAGGGATATAGACAGGTAAGCAACTAATCGTAACTAGTAACTACGATATATGTAAGTATATGTAATGTTCTTGGGTGCACTTCAACTTTTCCTAAAATTTGTTTGGCAATAATTTGGTTTTAAAAGTTTGATTTTGTTTATTAAAGACAAGGGAATTTTAAATACTTTTTTATATACACACGTAAAAAAAGCGATTCAATATGGCAAAATGTTTTTTTTAGTATAATGATATTAAAAGATATACCGAGAAATATACGATATACAGTATGGCTAAGATTTCTGGCACAGTTAAGGAACCTGCCTAATAAAAATGAACAAAAACGCTTAAAATCATAATATTATATATTATATCATTTATTTTAGGCACCAAAAAATATTTGTCAAAAAATTTTGAATAAAAATATAAGCTATTAAAATGTATTTTTTTTTAATTACCTGTGAAAAGGTTTTTCCTTAATTAGGGTAGGTATTGAGTAATGGCATTTTGTAAATATGCATACATTACGGATTAAATTAAGGAAAAATGGTCCAATTCTTATTAATAAAATTATACTAATGATAGTCCATAAACAGGTAATTATTTTAATATGTAAATTAACATAAATATTTTGAGTCCACCTTAATGGATTTTTAATCAAATTACAACCTAATTTAAGTATACCTGGCTTTCACAATTCAAAAATTAGCAAATACATTCTTATCTAAAATTTATTACCCTAAATAGTCAAATTTCAAGATACATATTATGCATTTGCATAAAATCCCGTCTTTCTGAGTAAGTAAATTGACAATGCCATTTCTTATTTTAAGCACCAAACCATACGAAACTTTTAACAGCAATACGTTTTGATATATCATTGACATTAATCAATGCTTTCTTTTCAGGGCCAGAATATGGGTAATGAAGTGTAACCGAGAAGACCTAATGGAGAACTTACATAACCTTAATAATAGTCACAGGTTGTGTTCAGATCATTTTGAACAAAAAATGTTTACAAATCATCTTCGTAAGCGACTGAACTTTAACGCAATCCCCACTTTATTCCTATTACTCGAAGGTGGTTCAAGACATTTACTTAAAATTGAAGATCATACTTATTCTCGACCATTGCTACTTCCTGCAAAAATCCGCGTACTTGAAAATAAAGTCATAGTCCCAGCTTCACCTGTATCTACAGCGGGATCTAGATCAGATCTTTTTACAAGTGACGAGAAGCTTCCGGAAAAAATTCAGGAACTCTCTGCAAGCCCTACCGTGGATCCAAGCCAACTTTCACCAGCTTTGACGAAGGATGGAAAAAACTCTTCCTTGAGTTTGGATGTCACCAGTCCATTGAGTCCTTCTTCCCTGATTGATTCGGTGTTCGATTTAAGCCCTCCTGTGGATACTGAAAGTAGATCGCAGCTTAGGTCTACAGGGGTTACTCAAACTCCAAACAGTTTGACATATAATAGCCCACGGAAGTCCAAATACAGGAAAACAATAAGGACGCTAACACAAAAGAATAAAAAATTGCAGGAGGAGAATAAGGCGCTCAAGGAACAGTTGGAAAATGCAGTTCATAATATTTCCTTGGAGCAGTAACAAGCACTTACACTGCAATTTTGCAAGTCGCCTTTCGATGTATGACATGAAGAGCCAAAAATTAGTAGCGCGAAAAAATGTAAAATGAAATTATTAATAACGCCAAGTACTCGAGGGAAGAAATGTTACACACAAATTTTGTAAGATATGTTTATGGATAAAGTTTTAAAAAATTCCTTCAGGTTCACTCTTGCGAATTATGGCTTAAATATAGCACCGAACATGACAAGTTAGATGACTCTTCATATTTTTGTTTTTTAAAAGCGTATGAAAATAAAAATAATGATATTTTCGGCAATTTGACGATGCCCAATGATACCTTTGTGCAGTTTATAATTCAAATAGAAGGTTTATTTCAAGCACATTTGGAGGATTTTATCACAAAATCTGCAATAATTATAAAGTATTTGGAATTAGGCGAAAATATACCAGACTTTCACCCATGTGAAAATTTTCCCAAAAGATTTGCAATCAAATTATATAATAAGAGTTCGCATGTATTATACTCTTAAAAATATTAACTTTAATTTTAAAAATATAAACAAAAATAAATTGATCATATGGAGGAATCAATAAAATTATATAGCCAAAAATATGGTTTTAATGTCAATTTTTTTTCGCGTCCCCCTCAAAGTATTATATATACTAATTTAAGAAGTAAATACTAGATATAAAACGATTTAAAATCCCCACGTGTACATTGTCTTTTTGATTCCGTTGAAATATTATGTATTTTAGTATTTATTTTAATTTAAGTGTCTACTGTTTATTTGTGGTTTTTAGGTAATTGACCACATTTTTTGTTTGTTTTATTTTTCGACCCGTGAAATTAAGCTGTAAATATATTCTTTATAAATAAATTATATATTCATATTGTTCCATTATGTTTTTTAATTTAATTTTCCTTAATAAGTTACATTAATCACCAATAATCAGCATATCACCCGAAATTAACCAATAAATAATAATCTGATAATACGGTACTGTTCAATAATAAAATTTAAAAATAAAATATCCTTAATAGGCGCTGACTTCTATCCCCGGTGAGAGAGCAACAGCGCGAGTTTGGCCTATGTTTTATCTTTTTCTGTTCCAAACCAATACATCAAAGGTGCCTCTTGAGAGTCTTTCAGCTGGTTGTTAGTTAAGCTGTGCTATTACACCCAAATCTATAGACCCAAAAATTGCCTCCTTAGATGTTAACGTACAGTTAGAAAACACCCTGTACAAGGTAAAAAAATTACCTATCATAATATTTTATTTTTCGTAAACAGTTGATTTTATCGAGGTCAATCGAGAATACGTTTTTTTTAGTTTAAGGTTAAAGCTATCAAAAAATAATATTTTTGAGTTTTTATTTATTTTAGGGTGTTAAAAAAATTGCTATTATTGTGCCAGAGCTAGTTCGTCCCTGGCAAACTAATTAAGTCAAATGTGATTTAATGGGTTTATTTTAAGAAGACGCCTCTAGTGACCGTTAAATTAAAAAAATATTAAATTACGTCCAGTATTTTAAACGTTATTTAAAAAAAAAACGATTTCCAGGGTCGTCCGGTATGTACCTGTATCTCCGTAAGGAATACTCGTAGGACAAAAGTTGATGGGAACTTGTCATAATATTTTTAGGTTTTCCATCAGATTTCGAGAGATTGCCACATATTCTGAAACACCCTGTTTTATATATATATATATATATATATATATATATATATATATATATATATATATATATATATATATATATATATATATATATATATATATATATATATATATATATATATATATATATATATATATATATATATATATATATATATATATATATATATATATATATATATATATATATATATATATATATATATATATATATATATATATATATATATATATATATATATATAGACTAGAAAACCCAAAATGCCCTAATCTATTTATCAGTTTGGATAAATTAATACAAAACTATTAATTTTATGAAACAATACGGTAAATAAATAAATGGAAAATCTGAGGATAATAAGCATTGGGTTTGTTTATAATAACAAAATAACAATATTTGTTTAACTGTTTGAGTTGCGGATTATAATTAACAACTAAATTGCGGTCACGAAAATAAAATAAATAATAATTTTATGCATTCAAATAAATTTTACCAGAGTCCCACAGAAATTCATTGGGGATTTTGTTATTAACTTTATTTTATATATATATTTTTATTCGTGGTAATAAAATATCGAATTTAAAAAAAAAAACATTCGTATAATCAAAAATTTAGTTTGCCATTAAAAAAATTATATAAATTATTTTAAAATCAAAAAATTATTAGAGGATTTAATGCTGATTTTGACTGTGCAGTTAAATTTTTTCGTCTATTTGAATTTTTGATCGTGATTTATTTGTTTTAATTTTAACATGTTTTAAACAACGACATTATAAGGACACTTTGTGGCACCGAAAATTTTGTCACCAAATTTTTTTTGATCGTCTCTTGTTTTATATAACTCTCCTAATTTTCCTTTTAAGGATACCCTACTTGCTACTAAACAGTTTATTTTTTTTTAATAAATTTTAACAATACATATGGCATAAATACATATTTTGCAAACAAAGGCGATAATATTTTTTAATTAACAATATTTGTGCTTTGGTAAAAAACTATTTTAACAGAGCCAAATATAAGCAAAAAAAAACAAAGATATCAATTCGATAATATTGGTACTAACAAAAATGTTTGTTTTACTTCTTAAAAACTTCTGTTTTATTAACTGGTAATTTATCTTTTCGATAAACCTATTATTTCAAGCCTTGATTGTTGTTTATTTGCAAGAAACATTTATTTACATCAGACATTTTATCGCATTCTGGGAAATAAAAAAAAATATCATTTTGTAGGATGTTCATATTATCAAATTGCTTTTGTTTTTTACTTTTTGTTTTAAATTGCACAGATTTGATTTGGTTAAAATATTTTTTTTACTAAAACACAATTAATATTATTTAAAATGGTATTGCTTGTGTTTAAATTAAACTGTTTAGTGGCAAGTGTAGTATCGTTGAAAAGGCAATTTGAAGAGCTTTTTAAAAATCCAAGATGGTCGTCTTATTAAAATCCTTAATTTTGTATAGTGAATGAAAAACAAAAGACGAATGAAGAAAACAATTGGTGATAAGATGTTCGTCGTAAGAAAGAGTCCTACTTAGGTCACAGTTTAAAATATGTCAAAATTGCAACAAATACATTATAAGCAAAAATTAAAATTAACGATCTTTACTTTTTTGCTAATATCTTCAAACCTAAATTTAAAAAAAATTAACCGAACAGTCAAAATCAATTATAACTTTTTTTTTTTTAGAAATTTCTTTATCTTTTGTACTAAACGAGATGGCATTAAATGTACACCATTACCAATGTTATACATTATTACATTTATACACTGACTAATAACGAAATTGCGAAAACTACTTGACGTATAAAGATGATTACCTAGAAAAATAGGAGAGGGGGTAAAAGTTTGTAAGAAATTTTGTCAAATTTGGGTTTAGAAGTATAGTATATAAACTATTAATTATTACATTAACATTTTTAAATGGATAAAATTTTTTGTTAGTTTTGAATACTTTGTTCTTATTAACTTATTTTTAAACGCCGCTTATAAAAAATTAGTAACAAATAAAATACGATAAAATTAAAATTCTGAATCAAAGGACGCGCGCTCCGCAGCGAAATGTGTGACGGAAGACGGAGCGCGGAGAGCATGATGTAACGCAAAGGAGTGGGAGGAAAAAGCACATGATTAAGTAAGGTCACTTAAACGGCTATACACGTAAGGACAGACGTCGTTGTCGTACATATGGAATGTATCAAATTTTCTCGCGAGAACGGAAAAAAAGCAAAACAGCCAAAATCGTGTACAGTAGGCGGGCAAAAAGCTAGTAAATAATAAACAAGTTTTTTACAAATTAAATTTTTAAATAGACAATAACTGTAGCTAATAACGAAAAAAATAATATATTCAGTTGTCTACAAGTAGTCCGCTTAAATTACCTGAAGACAAGGCTCATCAACATGAGAACTTAATAAAGATAGTAACTCTTTCTGCGTAAGAGTGTTATTCCGGATCGCATTCCATAGGTGGACCTATGGAATGCGATCCATTCAGCTATTATCTTTTGAGCATAATGAAAGAAACAAATGAATATTAAAAAGTTAAATAAGTTAACTTTTTTTAATAAAACATCCTATTTTTCTTTTCAAACTAATATGGTTTGCTGGCGTTTTGTTAAGCCCTTTTAAAAATATTTAAGCCTTTACCTAAAATTCAATTCATATAAAAAATCAGCATTGCCTGGAAAAACAAATAATTTATTTTAAACCTAAAAAAATCAAAAAAAAAAAAAATTAAGTTCTTTTACCATTTTCTCCGCACTAAAAAATATTTTTCCTAACCTACTTTTGATTGCATTGAAAAAAAATTAAACCGGTTTCTTTTAGGTAATATAACTTCATTTTTAGTTTTTTGTCTTACGGCCGAGTGATGATCGCGTTGTTAAATTTAGCAATGGACTTAGTAATTGTTAAAAGTTAACAAGGGTTTAGAATGTTTAACAAAATGCCAGATTTTGACAGGTTGCCTACTAAAATCATTGAATAACACTGACAATGACGTTTTGTTAAACATTCTAAACCGTTGTTAACTTTTAACAATTGCTAAGTCCATTGCCAAATTAAACAACGCGATTATCACTCGGCCGTTAGTATGTTTATATTATCAGACCTTTCATAAAAAATTGTATGTTTTTTTCTGTATTACTGAAAAAGAATGTCTTTAAGCAGGTTTTCTATCACATTTTAAAGAAAATGTATTATAATGTTATATCAATTTTTTTCAAGGTGCTGTCAAAACGTATAAATAAATTAAATCGTTTGTTTTCAAAGGCAATGCTTTTAATTAAATTTTTAATTAAAACTAAATATTTTCAAAACGGCTAAACGAACTGCCAGCAAACTATATATTTTTTGAAAGAGAATTAATAAATCTTGCATCCTAAATAAATATATACAAAAAAGAAAATAACTTATTCATTATTTTTAATTTTTTGTTGTTTAATTCTCTCTTTCATAATGCTTAAAAGATAATAAACTGCTCAACAAAAAGATCGTACCATTGAATTTTTAGACCCATTTTCAAACTGCTGTAACTTTTTTAAAAATTAACTTATTTGAATATCTAAAACGAAGTTTAAAACCGCGTTTCTTCTAGTTTAGCTGTATTGCATTTAGTTTTAGTAAGATGAATATTATCATGATGTACAGGGTGATCAATAGAGTGCTGCAAAAAAACAAAAAATTCGAGTGTGTCCCATTTCAGTGGTAATTTTTTTTGGTCGTTATAATATGGGTTGTTACCAAGGTCATATCAATATCTCTAGATGTTTTTGCCAGTTTTTGAATTGAGGACCTCTGGCTTTGATACACTTCTAAACGTCAAATTTTGGTAATCAATTCTTAAAAGCTATAACTGGAAAATGGATTGACGGATTTCAATGAGTGTTTCATATTCGGAAAGCTCATTTTATGTAGATCTTTTTTTGTCCTAAGCACTTTTCGATAGCTTATAATTTTATGAGTATACGGGGCCAACAAATACCAAACGCGTACCTGATTTAGAAATCCTAAATATACGGTAAATTATTGAACGCCAAAGGGACCATATGTGTGTGTTTTGTTTTAAAAATGGCCCAGCTGAAGTTTGTGTCAATATCTCGAAACGATTTCTACCGTTAATCGATTTATGCTGTTTAAGTGCCTGTAAACTTATTCAGCAAAAATGGGCGTTATTATGGCATTAGGTATGAATGGTAGGAATTCCAACAACGTCTTAAAGTTTTAAACATTTTTAAACATAAAATTTGGGTATTTGGTGTTGTACACCATGATATACGGGTGATCAACAAAGTGCTTTCAAATTTATTATGGTATCCATAATTACCGCAACATTAGCTACAGAACGGCCTTGTTTGCGCAAGATGTTTTAGATTAAAATTGTTAGGCTTGAAACTCTTTTTAGTACATTTCGGTGTCCAAAAACTTACCGCACTATATTTTTTAGTTGATTTTAGCTTAGTTTTCAAAGAGTCAAATTACCTCTACAAAAAGAAAAAAATGTTTACGTTTAAATGTTTTTTTTTAAACGTTTTTTTTTTTAAATGTTTATGTTTAAAAGTATCGAGATATGTGTATTAGGGATATTGTTATTCCTTTTGCACAAAACTTTGGCAACGATTTTGTCTTGGTGGACGACAACGCTCGTCCACATAGAGCCAGAATCGTCCAAGAAGTCTTAAGGGATAACAATATTGAAAGAATGATTTGGCCTGCAAGATCGCCGGATATGAATGTGATAGAACACGTATGGAGTTGGATTAAAAGAAAATTGAATAACGGAGAGCATAATTTTAACAACTTGGATGACATGGCAAATGCAATAAGAGTGGAATGGAACGATATTCCCCAGAACTTCCTTGCAAGCTTAGTGAATAGCATGCCAAGAAGGGTGAGGAAGTTAGGAGGGCTCACGGGGGACTCACCCATTATTAATTTTAATGTTTCCTTTTTGTTCGTTATATCATTAATTTTATCTGTTACTATTGTTGTTTTTAATATTGGTTATTAAAATGTAATTTTACCCAATTGAGATTTATAAAACATTTTATCTAATGAGAGTGTTTTATTTTTTAACGTTTATTAAAACATGTGTAAAATGGATTCTGGGAAATCTAAATTACATTCATCTAGGATTTTAATAATAAAGACTTGCAACAACGTCTAGAATATCGAAAAACAATATTATTCTAATAAGTAAAACATTTTGCTATCCAAAATGGCACAAAATTAAACATTTAAATTTTTTGAAAGCACTTTGTTGATCACTCCGTATATCATGGTGTACAACACCAAATACCCTAATTTATGTTTAAAAATGTTTAAAACTTTAAGACGTTGTTGGAATTCCTACCATTCACACCTAATGCCATAATAACGACGCATTTTTTCTGAATAAATTTACAGGCACTTAAACAGCATAAATCGATTAACGGTAGAAATCGTTTGAGATATTGACACAAACTTCAACTGGGTCATTTTTTAAAACAAAACACACACATATGGTCCCTTTGGCGTTCAATAATTTACCGTATATTTAGGATTTCTAAATCAGGTACGCTTTGGTATTTGTTGGCCCTGTATACTCATAAAATTATAACCTATCGAAAAGTGCTTAGGACATAAAAAATCTACATAAAATGAGCTTTCCGAGTATGAAACACTCATTGAAATCCGTCAATCCATTTTCCAGTTATAGCTTTTTAAAGAATTGATTACCAAAATTTGACGTTTAGAAGCGTATCGCAAGCCAGAGGTCCTCAATTCAAAAACTGGCAAAAACGTCTAGAGATATTGATATGACCTTGGTAACAACCCATATTATAACGACCAAAAAAATTACCACTGAAATGGGACACACTCGAATTTTTTGTTTTTTTGCAGCACTCTATTGATCACACTGTACATCATGATAAGATTCATCTTACTAAAACTAAATGCAATACAGCTTAAAGTAGAAGAAACGCGGTTTTAAACTTCGTTTTAGATATTCAAAAAAAGTTAATTTTTAAAAAAGTTACAGCAGTTTGAAAATGGGTCTAAAATTTAAATGGTACGATATTTTTGTTGAGCAGTTTAGATGAAATACTATGTAGCTTTTATACAAGTCGTTTTTTTCTATGCTTTTTATTTATTGTTGTAGTAGGTGTTAAAATATAAATAAAAACCCAATACAAAGTTACAATTTCGGGTATTAAAAATTTAATATTAGTTAAATAAGAAAATCAATGTCTGGCAGGGTAGAGGCGGCTGCAAAATCATCTTATCAAGCCAGAAACTTTTTTAAAAAATAGAACATTATTAAACATTGTTTTCTATTACAAAAAAACTTTTATTGCTAAAATTTTCAAATCATTCTATCCTAGTGGCAACTCTTGGATTTTTACAATATTTTATTTAAAAAGTGAGACATGGGACTCATGCCAAATATATACAAGATGCCATTGGCCTCAAGAAGGATACTTTGGTAATAAAATGTTTATTTTGAAATTTGTAAAAAAAATTTAACTTTTTTGTTTGACTCACAAAGAAAAATCCAAGTTTTAAAAGAAAACCCTTTATTTATATTTTTTTGTAAATTTAATCAGATTTTATCGTCAAATTTTAAATTTTGCAGAATTACCTAGTTTCTCTAAAAACATAGCCAGTTGAAATTTTTCAGTCAATCATTAAATCAATACAAACACTGGGTTTCGGCCAATTTTGGACCAAATTAAAACTGTGACCGAAACCAGATCTTTGGCCAACACTTACAAAAAGCAAAGTTGAAACCGAAACCGCGATCGATTTCTTCCTTAAATGTCAGTACAAAAGCATTAAACAGCTAAACAGCTCTTGAATTTCTTAATTTTTCTTCTCGATAAACCTTTTAATTGTGGCATAAATAAGGTTATTAAAACCTAATACACAATTTATCAATTAAATAAAATATATATTTTAATTTTTTTTTTGAGCATTTAACTTCTAAAAATGTACAAATAAACTAATTTATACATTTTTAATTTTAAACGCAGCATTAAATTCCATAATAATAAGTTACGAGAATAAAAACTAAAATTAAAAATTTTAATTCTCTGAAATAAGAACAGACTCGCCATTTTCATCCATTAAAGAATTAAGAAAAAACAAAAGACTTCTCACAATAAGGTTCCTCGCCATTTAAATGAAAAGTTATTTGGAGGCTGCAGTTAACAGAGACTTTTTAAAAGGGTATTAAGTTAATAAAAATGGGGGAGTAATGCTTTTAAAATGCTTTTAAAATAGATAGATTGTATGAAGATATAAAAAGAATTCTTTTTTATAATAAGTATAAAAAAAGGACTAGATAATGCAAAAAATTGCAACTGACTTTATTTGTATATTAAATTGACAAGATGTTAGCTACCTCATTAAAACTTTGGAGGAAAAATGAATTTCGATTTATATATTTGGCAGTAATCTCCACTCTATTGAACAGTTTTGCAAATTAAACGTTTTTTTCTTTAATGAATTTATTTTATTTGTCAGACTTATGGCTCTTCCATATCTATGGACAGTCCACAAAGGCTGACTACTGTACAGTGGGTGTCTTAAGTGTGGTGAGAGGGAGTTTGTTCACACGGGACTTACATATTTGAAGACTGGGAGGAGAAGGAAACACTTCTGCGGGCAGCAGGTTCCATAGTCTGGACACTCTAGAGAAAAAGGAACGCAAAAAAAACGGAAAGGTCAGGGCTACTTCAGTTAACTTGCAAAAGGATGCATAAAAGTTGCACTACGTGTTGCTCTATTGGAAGCTGCCTGAAAAAGAATTATACTGGCCCACTCCTGTGAGCAAAAGCCGTGTAAATACCTATAGAAGAGCGACAGATTTCCTGCAGCCCGTCGGTAGGCATGAGGAGAAAGCTTTTTTGTAAGCATGGGATCACTGTTAAGACGAATAGCTCTTCTTTAAATAAAATCGAGAATACTAAAAGTTGTAGGAGACGTCATTTCTCGGACATAAGGGCAATACTCTAAAGAGGGTCTGATTTGGGATACATACAGAGTATACAGATGGAAAAACAAAAAGTATTTTTGGCTTAAAAGGGAAATTTAAGCTTTTTTAAAGTTGCTGAGGCTTCAAATGTAATGCGCTTGTGTCAGTTAAAGTTATTCTCAAAAGTAAAGCCGACAAGACTAAATGACTTTTGTTCTGCAGAACTTTGCTGCTCATAGGTAACAGGTAAGCACTGGCAGACTTTTTTCGCGACAGCGAAGGTGACTATGTCTTGGAGGTATTAAACTGAACAAGATTTTTGGCGTCTCAATCCAAGAGAAGTTTAAGATCTTGTAAAAGGGATATTTGCATTGACCTACGCTTGGTTTCCACATCAGGTTTATTAACTGGCTTGAGAAATCAAATATTGGAGTGGAGGGAAATATCGTTTGCCAAACTATGACTGGGATTAATTGTGAAAAAAGAAGATCGTCGATATAAAAAAGAAACAAAGTGGGTGCCAGAACTGAGCCTTGGGGCACCCCAGCATTTATTTGGTTGGAGTTGAAAGAATGACCATCCACAATAACTCATATAAGTCGGTTAAAGAGAAAATTGGAAAGTAGGGTGGAATAATTTTATAAAAAAAATCGAATTTTGAATTGAAATAACTAGCAAAAGTTATTTTGAAAGTTTTAGCTCAACAGCTTAAGCCCAAGCCAGAGACAAAAGTTTATTTTTATGAAAAAATGAACTTTCACGTCTCTAGCGGGGGCTTAAGCTGTTGAGCTAGAACTTTTAAAAGTATGGGGTAATAATAACATTTATATAGGCCCACTTTTTTCGGGTATTCCAATTTGAAATTCGAAAAATGTTTTCTTTTTATAGAAAAATCCAAGAACAAAGTTTAGGTGGAGGAGCGTAGAAAAAAAGTTTGTTAAGGAACCCACCATGTCAGACCTAATCAAAAGCTTTGGATATATCAAGAACGCCGATCTGGAATTCACCAAGAAACTTCAGTGACTTTTTCCAGGTGGGAAGGAAAGGAGATCAGCTGTGGATTTTCGGTGATGGAATCCTGGCGAATATGAAAAATAGAATGTCTTTGTATTTATTTTTTATTTTGGGACAGTGTACGAAAGCGGAATTCCCAAGTGCTAATGTATCGTGAGAGTCTTAAATATGTCACGAGACCTATAAATATTTGGAGACTTGGAGCAGAATGAAAGACATCTGTGGGTAGCAGGTTTCAATGGCACTATAGGTATAAAGAAACGAACAAAGGCATACATCGTATACAGCGTCATTTAATAAATCTGCATTTTATTAGGGTCTTTTGTTAATAAATTTAAATTTACTTTAATTTAGCATTAGTGTGGTTTTAATTCAATAAAAAAATCAGACAGACTAACTTGTTGAAATAAAATCTGTTACCTGCCATATTTACATTTTTCCCAAAATTAAATCTCCTATGCATGATATGTAATTATCCAAAAATATTTATGAGATGTAACTGTTTTATTTTTTTAGCATACAATACGTAAAAAAGCAGTTTATTATTCGCTTTATATAATTTATGAGAATACCATAATTCATAAACCACAGTCAGTTTTAAACCTTTTACATAGCAAAACAGTAC
Organism: Listronotus oregonensis; assembly: GCA_019359885.1. Lineage (NCBI taxonomy): Eukaryota > Metazoa > Arthropoda > Insecta > Coleoptera > Curculionidae > Listronotus > Listronotus oregonensis. The sequence continues at coordinate 18,015 of JAHBCN010001855.1, read as the reverse complement.
ACTGGGTATAAATACGTTGATATTAATTTTTATAAATTGTATGTAAATTAGTGGCATATATTGATATAAGAAATAGGGAGCCGAATGCCTAATTAAAAAAATTAAATGTTTGAATATTTGTAAAAAATAAATAATTGCACAAGTAGTGGCCTGCCCCCTCCTCCCGTGTGGACCCCCAATTAGACGCTACTAAAGAAATTCTATAATTGTTTTAAATTTTTTAATGATATTTAAATTGTATTACTATAAATATTTTTTAAAAAAATAAGGCTATACCAATTTATTAATTTAATTATAAAAAATGAGTATGATTAAAAATTAAAAATTAATCTATTTTTTTTTGTATATATTGGGTGATGTTTAAAGAATGATTAGGAAGATAAGGTCTTATTTTTAAATGTGTTGTCAAGAAATAAGCTTATTGGTATTGGTAGAAAAAAGGCCTATTTAAGATTATGTAATAACAAATTTTATGACACCTATCTATCTATCGTAGCATGGTGAGTTCCCTCGCTGGGACCCTGAGCACTGAGGCCAAAGCCCATTATGCTCTACACCGACCCTTAAGCATACACAGGTTCCATCACCCTGTACTGTCCCTTATGTATGTATTCCTTTTACACTAATGTGGCGCTGTCATTTTTCTTGCTAGAGCCCCAATTTCCTCACTAGTGATGCGAGTCCTGCTAGTGGTAGGAATCTTATGTCATTTAGGTTTAGCCATGCGGTACCTAGACATTTCCCCCTGATGTTGCTTAGTGCTGGGCAATCTCTAAGTATATCTATGGCGTCCTATCTTCTTTCTCCACATCATCTACATGTACTTGTCTCACTTTCTCCTATCTTGTTGATTTGATTGTCTGGCTTTTGTCTTTCTATACTGTTCTAATCGAACTGTTTTGCTATCCATGTTGCTATCTCTGTCATATCCGTGTTATGATGATACCTAAATACTTTATGTTAATTTTCTAATAACAAACACTTTCATAAAAGGCTTTAAGACATCCATCTTTGGATATAATCATAACAGTGCTTTATTTTACTGTCAATAAATCTTATTTACTATTATTAACTAAGACTTAGTATGTCGTTTTTTTGTAAAACTTCTTAGCTTTTCTCGTACTCATCCATCGAAACTTAATAATAAAGCCTTTCATAAAAATAACTTCAGACCAGGATAAAAAGATAACACAAATTATCTTTTGCCCTTCCATAGAACAGCCAACAACGATTACCCAATTTCTTTTTCCTTTTTGTTCGCTCGTTTCCATTTAGTAAATTTTAATTGCTATTTACTCATTTTCTCAGCGGATTATAAGCGTTAAACTTAATTACGTTCAATTTTTTTAGTGGCAAACACGGAGCGAATATATTTTCGGATTTACTTAAGGACACTCACCTTTTGTTCGGTACTGCAATATATTTTTTATTTCTTAAGCTAACTTTATTTGGTAATTAAATATTTAGAATAAACAATTGTTCTGTTTATTTAATAAAATTAAAATTATTAGTTATTTGCGTTATAAGTCCGGAAAATAAACATTTACAGTATGAGTTAGATGTTTACGGATCAGGCGACGAAGGAGCCAAGCCTGGAAGTTTAAAACGAGCACTATAAAGGTTTTTTGGAGAAAAAATGTACAATATTTTATTTCATACTGTACTGTGAAGTTTATGTTTTAGAATAATAAAGAATTTTTAGCCTGCTTGGTATATCTACAAAATAATTAATTGTCTACTTTAGAAACGGATTTTAAGATTTTTCTTTACTGATTAAAACATTGTCAGTACTGACATAAAATTTAAATTTGACGAAAGATTGCGTTGATATATCCAGGAAACGCACCTATCCTGCTTTTTTTTAATGTCAAGGTGAAAAATAAATTCAAGTGAAAATTAGTGTTATTGTACAATTTATTATTTTTGGTAAAACTGACGAAATGAAGAAAGATGGTGAAAATCTGAAATTTCGCAAAAATCTAATAAAGCTACAAGGCAGCTAGTATCAAAAAAGTCGACAGAACGACATGAGAAAGAATTTTTGTCCTTTTCTTAATAAAAATGTGAGAATAAAGTAGATTTCGGAAACGAAGACGTAATAATGGCTTATCTTTATTGACCTTTTAAGTAAATATGCACGAGCATAAATAAAAATTTAGTAGTTGTCAGCTTTTAACTTAACTTTTACAGGATTGAGTTAATACTGTAAAAGGTCTTTTCCGGACTCTTCTTCTTCTTATTGTGCCCTGTCGGGTCCCCCCGACGTTGGCAATCACGATGGCGAACTGATCCCTGTCTTCAGTCACTCTAATCAATTATTCGACGCTATGTATGCCTATCCATTCCCGGATGTTCTTTAACCAGAAGATTTGTTTTTTTCTTACGCCCCTGCCACCTTCTATTTTCCCTTCATTATAAGCTGTAGTATCCGGTAGCGATTTCCCCTGAGAACATGGCCGAGGTATGCCAGTTTTCGGCATTTAACTGTTGTCAAAAGTTCATAAACTGTATTTGCCATGTCTAAGACTGCTTTATTTCTTTGCAAAACCACTCATGGTATTCTTAGCATTCGTCTATGTAACCACATTTCAAATGCTTCTAGACGGTTGATTGTGGCAGCTTTCAGTGTCCAGACTTCAGCTCCGTACAACAGCACAGACCAAATGTAGCATTTAATCATTCTTTGTCTCAGCTTTAGGTTCAGGCTGTCATTACAAAACACGGACTTAAACCAATCTAAAAGTGCGTTTTAAGGTACAGTATGGCATGAACTAATTTAATTATAATAATATTATTAATAATAGTGTATTAAAGATATGTTCTACAGGGTTAAGGAAAATTTAATTTATTTATAAAAGACATTTATTTGGGGCTTCTACCAGATATAACCACTTTTGTTTAGCTTGATGCAGTCAGAATGAATATACCCCTAGAAACATCTATATATTCCTTAAAATTACTTTTTAAAACGTTTTAAAAAAGCAAAAAGGTACCCACATTTTAATAACCGTTTTTATAAAAAACATCTATTTGTATTGTAAATATATTCTATATTGTTGTGGTGGATTCATTTAATTATTTACTGGTCATAACAAATTAATATGTTCTTTATGATATTACTTTTTAAATTTTCGACAAATAGAGCTTCGAATATTCTAAGTTTTCAGATTAAAAGAAAAGGTTTTGTTAATTTGTATTAATATTTAAATATTAGTTATTTTTTTAGATTATTTTGATCTTAAAACGGTTGTAGACCTGCCTCCATAACGTAGATGGGTGTTTATGTTAAGGGAGTTTTTAGGATATTTTTCTTTAATGCTTCAGGTGATCTGCAAGTTCATAAGGGTCAATGGTTTTTGTTACAAAACACTGATTTATGCCCTGGGATCAGGACCGAAGCGGTCCCTTCTTGGCGAGTTCCCAAGAAAGACATTTGGAAACCTATAGGTGTAATTAAGTATAAATTATTTAAACTTTAAATATATAAATTTTATTAAAAAAAAATAAATATTGGGAGTTTTTTTTTTAAATATGTGATCAAATTTCATAAAAAATTCGTGGTGCTCGCCAGAAAAGTTTTTATACAACCACTTTCTTCCTTACCTCGGAGGCGTATTCCCGTTTCCGTGTTGAGTTGGAAACCAAGTACGTCGCGAAGTCAACACGGATTCGTAGGTTATTTCTATACTACAAAACCATATCGATTTCACGTCTACTAAGCACGAATATGGAAAAAGTATACAGACGTATTGACTGTACAAAACCGGACTCTTTAACAGTAACATTAACATTTCTTTAACAGCAAGCCTTTAAAACAAAGGGTTTTTATTACTCTAACGTTATTTAGGTATAAATAATTGTTTTTTTACATTCCCTTAGGTTAAGATTTCTTACTTTTAAGAAAAAGTTAATGTTACTTTTAAAGGATCCCATATAAATAAAGCTTACGTTGAAGGCAAATATACAAAAACTTATCCTAAGCTATAAATAACGAAAATTAAAGATGTTTTGTTTTTCTTTTAAGAATAAGTTAATTGAAAAATGTATTATTCTTTGTTTAGTGGACTTATAATTTGTATTTCTACTTTTACTTTTGTTCAAAAGTAGTGCTATTAAAACCACATAATAATTTATTTAATATTTTTATTTTTAAAAATTAACAAACTAAAAATCATTACAATTGCTAAATGTCTTTTCCATAATACTATATAACTAATAGCAATAAACTGAATAAATAAAACCAACTTTAAACCAAAACACTCTAGCCTAACTTTACTGGTAAATTAAAGACGAATAAACTAAACACGGGTTTGTGGAATGAGTACGCGTTTTACTAATCCCAAAACCGTGCTTAGTAGTACAGGTGAAAACAACACAGTTTTGTACTGTAGAAATAAGTCACAAATCCGTGTTGAATTTGCAACATTTTTGGTTTCCTACTCAACACGGAAACGGGAATACGCATCCCAGAATACAGCATCTGAATGTCCTTAGCCCTATTGACCATATTGAAGAAAGTGCATTTATTTTATCGAGTAAAAATAATTGTATGGGATCAATATCTATTATTTTAAATAATTGGTTACCTATTCTTGATGTTAAAGTAATTTTAGCAAAACTTAACCTTAATTAACATACCACCCTTTTTTTAATAAAAAACATCTTATATGTCATTTGTGACAAAATGTCATAAATTCTAACAAAAAGTTCTTAGAATTTCCATAGTTTTATACGAAAATTTTAAAAGTTTTAATTTTAATAACTATCTTATTTTTTATTTAAATTTATCATTACGATGGCAGACTTGCCACCAAAATGTAGATAACGATTTAAAGTTTTTAGAATTTTTGGGTGATTTATTTGTTTTGCTAGTTCGTATAGGTCAATAGCACACTCCATCAATATATCCAGGGACCAGTTGGTTTAGTTTTGAGTACCTACCTATGTACAGTATTTAAATAATTAGGGTAAACCCTTTACTTAACCGTTTAATTAAAACCAAAAAAATAATAAATGGTTTTATTTTTTCGCACAAGGCAGAAGCCACACCAGAAAGTAGTTTTCAGATAGAATTGCTATATTGGGGAAAATATTTATTTTCTGTTAGTTGTTTATCAAATCTGGTCTCTGACTCTTTCCTAGCCAAAATCATCCAAAACAGTTACATCAAATGTGTTTTGCTGCCAACCATTTTAAGCCTTAATTTAGGAGTAAAAATAAAAACCATGAGTTTGATATCGTCGGCAACGATATATATATTTTTTCATCAATTATTGACTTTAAGATAGGGTTTTTGAACTCACCTAAATCAACCTATTTTAAAAAAATCCATTATGTCTAACTACTCCTTTAATGGTGTATTTTGTAAATTCATGCGGCTTCCTCGTTATGTCACTTTTGTTTTTTACGTGCACTAATTTGTAATCGCCGAGGCAAATTTCCATAAGGTCTCTGAGACTTGAAACTGGTGGTGCCAAAACTATTTCGCACCGTGAGCTGCGGGTGGATTTTTTTTTTTGTAAATTAATGCCACTCACAATAGTCACAAAAAATCCTATATAACACAATTTTAAAGTAGAGTGGCTTAAAAAAGTGGTTTAAGAAAGAGTGGCTCAGTCTTCGATACATAGAATTTTTAATGTTAATTTGCCAATAATTCATTGAAATACGTTTTATGTTAATAATAAAAATATTTTAGTTTTATTTGTTTTTTTTAATCAAAGATATTTAATATAGGTATAATTAGTATAAGAATCTTCTGCTTTGACAAAAGCAAAATTTTATAATTTCTTGCAAAAATAGATAATATTCGAAAAAATATACAACATTTTGCTTATTCTCTTAATATGACGCCTGTATATAAAATGTTTTAAAATAAAAAAAAAACACAAAACACTGCAACGACAATAATCAAATTATATGAATTGATCTTGGGCAGTCTTAACAATATTACGCAATAATAGTCCAGTAAATAAAGGGACAACGCTGTAAATAAATCTGTAAAGTTTTCCCTTGTGGCGCAATTCTTAGTTCATCGGGGATGCTTTCGATCCAAAAAAAATTTATCAACATTAACAGGTGGAAAAGGGCTGAAGATTGCCCCTTAAGGCCCGAAAAATGGGTTATCTAATATCTGTCAAAATATGCGAATTGGAGAATTTTTGTTAAAAAAAAAAGATCTAGGAAAAGAATATGTAATCTACAAAAATGATTTTTATAATTATTTTCAAAAAATTGATAGTTTTCGAGATAACGGAACTCAGAATTCCCCCAATTTTTGCTGCCTCTCTACCGCTAGAATGCCGCTATCTTCATGGATTCACTTATAAGCGGGCGGACGAATTGTTCCATTACTCGGGCAATAATGTACATTTTTTAATTATGCAAAGTTCATCGAAATGGGAAAACCCGTACCTATCATTGCATATGAGTTTGGGTCCATTCTGATTTTTCTAGAGTATTAAAGAAAGCGGTTAATTTTTTTTCACAATATTTTAAGAGTATCTCATTAATTTATTGATATTTTTTGGTTAAAATGGTTTTTTATTAAAATTTATTTTTTATAATAAGATCTTAGCAAGTGTTCAATGATCCCGAAAAATTTACATCTTTTTTGCGTTTTAATAAAAAAATGTTTTGCTCATCTGCATTTTTTAGCTGTTTCCCGAGTTCTAAAAAATCTGTAGAATAATAGCGAATCAAAAAGTCACCATCTATTAAAATGCTTTTTATTGCACATTATTTAAAAGCTTAGAGTGTCTAGTTTCTAAATGTTCTTTTTCCTTTTTAATAAAGTCCAATAATTTTTTAAAAATCAAGGAAATTCATCACACCAGTGACTCGCGGCCTTTTTTTAAACACTCCTTGTTCCTCGCTGTTAATTTTTTAGGAATAGGTACCAGAACAAAATTTAAGCTAATATTTTGACCTTTTTATTGATATAAGTAAATCCCCATATTCGATGTTGGTCATTAAATGCCCGTTAGAATAAGAATAATGTACCTCATTTTCACGCTCTCCGCCTGAGACCCATGATATTTTACACACCCTAACCACAGCTTAATACAGCTCCACAACTCTGGATTTTGCCATTTTTGCGAAAAATATTGATGTTGCCCAAAAAATGGTAGGAACCATTTTTGTAAATTTTAAGGTGATCTATATTTTTTGTCTAAACAAAAATTCTCTAATTTCCATATTTTGGCAGATATTCGCGGGAAACTCATTTTTGAGACTTTAGGGGGCCATTTTCAGCGGGTTTCCACGTCGGAATCGTGATAAACTTTTTCTCGCTCGAAAGCATCAGCGAAGACCTAAGAATTGCGCCACGAGTGAAAACTGTACAGAATTATTTACAGCTTTGGGTACTTTTAGGTCTTTAGTTACTGGACTATAATTAGATTCCAGATTTCTTATTACGAAATATTTCTTTGGCCATATTTACGAAAACTTGCTTCCTGTTATTTTGTGTAAAATTCACACGAGAACTATCATACGCTAATTTTGAAACATCCTTTAATATGTTCTAGTTTTATTTAAACCTTTTTTACTTAAAAAATAACAGGTCAACGATTCCAGAGGCTGGAAAGGTACATTACTTACTTTCAGCTCTTGTCAAATATCTCTTTTAAATTTTCCACCAGTTCTTGAGCTTTTAGAAACTGGTAAGCTCAAGGCGTTTTGGTAATTATTTATTGAAAAGACAGACGGTTTAATTTAAGTAATTAACAAAAGTTAAAGGAAAACTTTCCGCCAAATCGCCTAAGTCTGTTTAATCTTCAATTAAAAATGGAGAAAAACAAACTCTGAAAACCGAATTTAAAAGCTTTAAGTGTCAAAGCGACCTCTAGTCTGTTAGTCTTGTGTAATACATAGATAGATTTACGTAAGAAGACGTAAACAGTTTGTTTTTACTCTGACTATATTTAATTTTTATGTGCAGAAATAATATGAAACTTAAACCCCAATTTTTTTGGATTTAAAATTCTATAGAGACCACAAATCATATAAAGTGGTTTTTAAAACAGATTTATTTTAATCACCTAAAAGGTAATATTTTTTTTTACTTTTTAAAAAATACAGTGCCATGTTAGTTATACCGTATTAAAAATATCCTTAATACAAAAATTGAGGGGATTTTTAACAAACTAGGCCAGAGTAAAATAAAAGTTGACAAAAACTACATGTTTTTTTTTATAATATTATTATTTTTTCCTCTTGTGAAATAAAAATGCACTTACTATAAGGTATTTATAAAGAGAATAGTAATTTGTGTAACTAGTGCAAAAAGTGCATCTTTCTTACACGATGCATGATCAGCTGAGTGCAACAAAGACACAACAAAGATAATTTTTGCACATGTTGCACGCAATCTTTTATCTACGATCGAGTTATTTTTTTTTTTTTATTTTAAATTTTATTAAAGATTATTTGGAAGATTACACAGCCCCACAAAAAAAATAAGTGTTCGGACTTGTGGGTCTGACATATGTATTCCCATGTATTTTTCGACTCTAAATCGGATCCCGAGCTCAGAAATGAGCCGGATTTGTGGTCAAAAAATTTATGGGCAACTGGAATTCTCCGTTTGGGACCGGCAAAATGACCCCTTAGGGGCCGGAAAATCGTGTTTCTGATGCCGCAATCGCAATACTGGTATTTTTATGTACTTTTAAATTCTGAAACTCCGATTGTGCTCGAAAATTTGACAATGACACCTTAGGGTCGAAAAATCGTATTTTGGATTTCGCGATCGCAACAGTGGTATTCCCATAAAAAATATTCCTGACGGGGTTGGAAAATTTAGTGATTTTTATATGTTCTTCTACTCTGCAAGTAGGTTTAAGAACGAGAAGGTTTCATCACGCCCAGTTCAGCTTAATTCAAGAATTACTCATGAGTAATAGTTTTCCCAGGTATCTAAAAAATTCTGAATGTCCGATCCATCGATTTCAATGTGTCTATCCTTTTCTCATGTATTTCTCTTCACTCAATTGTCAGAACGAAACTTCAAAACACTATAAAGTATAAAGTGTAAACGATACAGTATCGAGTTGCCGACAGTATCTCCTCATACGGAAGTATATACATGCAGTGAAGTATATGAGGATCTCTACTAAGACACAGGCAGGTAGATTAAAGTTCCCTTTATAAAAATACCACCGTTGCGATTGCGGCGTCCAAAACACGATTTTCCGGCCCCTAAGGGATCATTTTCCCGGTCCTAAACGGAAAATTTCAGTTTGCCATAAACTTTTCGAGCACATTCTGAGTTTCAGAATTTAAAAGTACTTAAAAAATACTACTGTTTCGATTGCGGCGTTCAAAACACGATTTTCCGGCCCCTAGAGGGTCCCTTTTACGGTCCCAGACGGGAAATTCCAGTTGACCATAAACTTTTTGAGCACAGTCTGAGATTCAGAATTTAAAAGCACATAAAAATACCACTCTTACGATTGCGGCGTCCAAAACACGAATTTCCAGGCCCCTAAGGGGAATTTCAGTTTGTCTTAAACTTTTTGACCACAAATCCAGCCTAGCTTGAGAATGCACATTCGACCTTGCCTTATACCGAATCCATCTTTCAGACCCTATACAGGCCATTTTTGGCCCGTGTGGCCAATTTCAGACGTGGAGAGCTATTTCTGAGCTCGGCATCGGATTCAGCGTCAAAAAATATGGGAATACATATGTCCGACCCACAAGTCCGGACACTCATTTTTTTTATGGGGCTGTGTTATTTTACAAAAAAAAACATTTATTTCTTTAAGAATGATAACGTAAAAAACTTAAGCCAACGTTATTTTTACAAAACTAGCAATTTGCTATAGTAATTGATAGAAAATTACATTTTCAGTAGTTTTTTTATTATTTTTTATTTTTCTTAGGTGTTCTGACTCAAAACTCTTTTTTGAGTTGTTAAAAAGTTTTCAGTGCTGATACTTGGTTAACCTTTTAGAATTCGACTCGCTGTTTCACTTTTTTTAGAAATTAATTCTTTATTATAGCCTTCGGCCACAGTTAAAGATTTTAATTTTCCATGACGTTTTAATGTTAGTGTGTCTCCCCCCGATTCTATAAACAATGTTGCATAAGATCTGCGGAAACAGTGTCCTGTGCTCCTGTGTATTGCATTGGGTTTTTAAATTTAAATATTTTGCAATATCACTTGGAATTTTACTAAAAGTGTTTTCACCAACAGGTTAAACTAAACATTTTTCGTTATAATATCCTACAAAGAGTCTATTGTGACTGGTAGACTGAGGACAAAAGGATGCATATTTGCGATTCATTTCAACAATTTTTTTTTATTTTTCCTGCTATTACAAATAATTAAGGTTGTATGGAGTATTTTAACAGTTATAATAAAGTACAGGTCATTAATATCATCCAATGTTAGTTTCTGTAACTCGTCTCTGCGGCATGCTTCCGCAGTGCCAAATACTTCAACTATCTATAACAAAACACAGGTAAGTACATAGCAACGAATTAACAATAATTAATGTGCATGTTGCCTTCATCATTAGATATTTATTATCTGGGGCTTCAATTAAAAATCTATCAAATTCTTATCGGCTAAAATTTTTTAATTTCTTGGGACGGAATTCTAGAGACTTCTTCTGTAAGTATAAAGTTACCTTGGTAAAATGTCAAATATCCACATTCCTATTTATTAAAAGTGTAGCCTTTAACATTAAATATGCCCACCATAAGGTCGATGGCTGGTCTATCTCTGATTTTTCTTGTAAATATACTAGAAAAACGTTTTCAGTAATGTTTTTAATAAAAATTGCTTCACAGTCAGTTTATAAACCATACATAACAAGTTTCATATATTTTTTTAGATTTATTGGAGTTATTAGAATTGATTAAATTGAAAGTATCCGTTTGCCCCCATACCACTGCGAGCTTAATCCCATAGAGCTTATTTGGGCTCATGAAAAAGTGGCTAAAAATAATGTAACCTACAAATTGGCGGATATTAATTTTTTTTTTCTACAGCAATATCCAACGTCTTCCCAGAAAACTGAAAAAAATGTGTTAAACATGTTGTTAAAAAATAAGATAAAATGTGCTCGTTAGTATCAATGGACTAAATGTTAGCACCACTAGTTAAATCATTAAAAACTACTCAAAAAATCACAGCTCTAGAAGTTTTGTCATTTCTGGAGATGCCAAAATAGAAAAATTTTGAATCTATATAGAAAGCTTAGCTAGTTTAAGAAAGCCGACAACACAACATAGGCGATTATTTGTGAACTATAAACACGGAGTGTGTACTGTACAATGTATCGGCATTAATACCTTCGGAAAAATGCCATAAACAACAATAAACGTCTTGGAGGCTGGAAGTCTACATCAGTCGCTGAAGAATATTTCGCGAATTCAAAAAATTTTAGAAAGAATATTTTAAACAAAATACGTAATTTTACCGAAACACCTTTCACTATCCAAAAACAACCGTCAATGCCATCTTCCAATGTACTTAACCTCTCGGTTTAAGAAACTACTTCCATAGTTGCAAAAGATTGACTCATTAAGAGCCCAACGCCGCCACCGTCAACGTTTTTTACAGAAAAGCAACTCGCGTCAGCAATAAATTTGCAAAACGCGACCAACTGCACTTTTACTATAAATGTTAATAATAATAATTAGTGTATAAATTCCTTCGTTAATAAATAATATTTTGATCATTAATCTTTAAAATTATGTTGGTTTTTCCTCTCGCTTGTAGAAAAAATATTGTTTCTAACACTTGCGGAAAGTAACTTTCCGCACTTGTTAGGAAAATAACTATTACCAGACTTAATACTGTAAAGTTAATAGTTACGTCAAAAGCTGACAACTTCTAAATTTTCATTTAAATTTATGCAGTTCATAAAGATAAGCCTGTATAATAACGTCTTCGTTTACAAATTCTACTTTATTCTCACATCTTTATTAAGAAAAGGACAAAAATTCTTTCTCACACCGTTCTGCCGATTTATTTTTTTAATACCAGCTGCCCTGTAGCCTCATTAGATTTCTGCAAAATTTCATCAGAAATTGAATTTTTACAATCTATCTTCATTTTGTCAATTTTACCATATGTGTTTGTAAAATAACACTGATTTGCAAGTGACTTTACTTTTCACCTTGACATAACTAAAAACAGGACAGTTTTGTGTTTCCTGGATATATCAACGCAATCTTTTCGTCAAATTTAAATTTTATGTCAGTACTGACAATGTTTCCACCAGTAAAGAAAATATTAAAGTCCAAACCAAAATTAATTATTTTGTAGATATACAAAGCAGGTTAAAAAGGTTATTATTTCAAAACACAAATTTTAACACTACAGTATAAAATAAAGTATTGTATATTATTTGTCCAAAAAACATTTTTTCTAGTAGCGTGTGGAAAGCAGCATTTTTCCGCACGCAATTTAGTTTGAAAAGTGTCATTTTTCCGCACTAGTGTGAAAATAATCACTTTTCCGCACTAGTGCGGAAAAGTAAACCCTTGCAAATTTCCCACTTAAACAGGTACTTAAAATGTTTTTAATTCTGAAGTTTGACTTAGTATAATTCTATTATTGGCATAGTATTCTTTTATTTGTACAAATTAGGTGTAAAATCAACAAAATATTCACTAAAAATTAATATTGTTTTAAAAACATTGTTTCAAACATCCTGGTATATATTAAACTTGCTTGTCAGATTTTTAGTTTTGACCGGTGCCGGTGTCCATATTATAAAAGATCAAAGTCATTAAAAGTCATCGATAATTAAAAGTGTTTTTAGTACATTCTGATCAGTATCGTCGATTTTGAATAAAAAACGTTTCCCATGGAGTCTTCTGACGAGGAATTACCTGAATCCATTATTAAAGCAGCCGAAATAGCAAATTTAGATTTGTTGCCGTCCAAGTCGAGGCACAGGTACGAGAAAGAATATACAGCATTTACAAGCTAATCAAAAGTATGAAAGAAGAAGTTTTTATGGCATATTTCGCGGAACTTGCTAAAACATGTAAACCCAATACCTTATGGTCAAGGTATTCCATGTTAAAAAGTGTCATTAAGATCGAAAAGAACATGGATTTAAGCACATATTTCAAAGTTACATCATTTTTGAAGAAACAAAATGTTGGATTTAGACCCAAGAAGGCCAAAATTTTCTCGAAAGATGAAATAGCAAAATTTATTAATGATGCTCCAAATGATGTCTATCTAGCGATGAAGGTAGCTACAATTTTCGGACTAGCTGGTGCGTGTCGTCGAGAAGAATTGATGAAAATTAGCATTGATGATATTGACGATAAGGGGAATCTTTTAATTGTAAATATTCCAGACTTCAAAAACCATTCTAGCCGAAGTTTTGTCATTTCCGAGGAAATTAAAAATGGAAAATATCTAGCTTTGCAAAGAAAGTATTCCAGTTTACGAAAGCCCGAAACACCACACAGAAGATTTTTTGTTAATTACAAAAAATTGGCTTGTACTGTCCAGTGCATAGGAATAAATACTTTTGGCAAGATGCCCTCTGAAATAGCTGCCTATTTACGTCTTCCAAACCCAGACTTTACACGGGACATAGCTTTCGCCGTTCCTCAGCTACAATGTTAGCTAATTCTGGTGAAGGTATAACGAATATTAAAAGACTTGGAGGTTGGAAGTCATCATCTGTTGCAGAAGGCTACCTAGAAAGCTCTACAAGTTTCAAGAAGGACTTATCAAACAAAATATTATCCCAAAATTAATCTACCTTTGAACACAGCAAAACGCACTCAAGGCCCATTGTACCGTCTTCTAGCAAGCAACAATGTGTCTCTGTTACCTGTAACGACGACCGGTTCAATTGCACCTCAACGGCAATCTCCAACTCCGCAACTTACCCACAACAACTTGCCTCTGCGATTCATTTCCAAAATGCTACCAACTGTTCTTTTACGATTAATGTTGTTAATAATAATAAGTAGTAATGATAAAAATAAATTTTATCTAATGGTTGTTTAGTTTGACTTTTTCCACACACTCGTAGAAATAATGTTGTACCTAACACGTACGGAAAGTGTCTTTTCCACCACCACCACCCTTGACGGCTAACTGCCGTCGCGTGCGGAAAAGTATCACTTTCCGCACTTGTTAGGTAAATAACTATTAAGTATTTGTTTTGAAATTTCATATTACTTATACTGTAAAAGTTAATTTTTCGTACTTATAGAATAAATCTCTTAAATTTACACGGTTAAAAACAAGTCATATATTTTATAAAAAATATATATATTTTAAGTATTTTATGAAAATACTAGCTCCACTAGCTCGTCATAAATGTGACATTTTTTTCTAATAAAGCAGTATACCATTTTATGTACCATATATCTGGTGAGCATAAAAGAAAAGAATCTTTAACCCTAGCTTGAGTTATTAAGCAATAAATAAGGGCAGGGAATACTCCATACATCACGTTCTATATTTTCTGAGATATTACAATCGAAGCAGTATTACTCTGGAGTTTTGGTTCATATTAGTTTGATAGATTAGATTCTAATGCAATTTCGCAAACAAAATTTCCAAAGATGGGAAGGTAAAAGTATCGTAGTAAAGTGGTATTGATCTTCTATTAAGAAAAGCGCATCAGAAATTTAGATAGAGCGTTTAAAGTTAATTTTTTAAAATTGTAAGTGGCATCTTAATATCTTTGAGGTTGGCATGCTAATTTTATGCGATATTTATTACTCAGGTGGAGTTATATCAAATAGATGCTTTTTTCAATTTACAGTAAATAAATATGTTTTTCTACGACTGTTTAATAATATGCTTATAATTAACTTATTTTTAATAGATAATAACACTTATTACCTACCAGTGAGTAATGATCCATTAACCACAGGTTAATACTCACGGGTTCGATAACCTCTACATAGATGGATCAAACGCACGTATACACGTCTTTAAGAGTCAATAAGTACTGTCTAACATATCTAAGTTTCAAAAAGTCGACCTTTAATAATTGTTGTCAATATCGAAAAAAATAAGAATTATTAACAAATTTCATATATCTGAACAAACAAAAAGTTCATTTTTTACAATCATTGACCTTATAAGATAGTGTATAAAAATAATAGTGTTTTTTCCCGACAGAAAAATTGCTGGTTGACATCTTTTTTTCCGGTACTATGACAACCAACTTATTCACAACTGACCAATATTTTGATTTATAGAATCTATTAAAAGTTTTTTTCGTTCAATAAATACATAGGAAAAGTCGTAAAAAAAAGTATAGTATTCTACGCGCATGTAATAGCTATTACTCACTCTGATGAATTACATGCTCATTGAATAATATATTATTATCGTAGACAAAGAATTATCAGAGAAAAGCGGAGATAAACAATTGTCGTATCCCCACCCATTAAGAAATGACACAAACATGTGACTTGTGGTGCGTTAAGCGACCGATCCAGCCAGTTAATTTTTTTTTTTTTTTTTTGTTTGGGGTTGTTTAAAACCATGAGTTTGGTTAAAAGTGTGGAAAAATAAAAATTTGTAGGTGAAAGAATATGCAGTACGACCTTTTAGTGTAATAATTTTTTGTATAGTTCAATATTATCGGGTCATTACCCTACGGATTTTAATTAGTCCTTTTTAAAACCGCATTTCTTCTCAATTTCTTATGTTTTTACCTTTTTTTAAATTTGGAGGGTACTTTAAGAATTATTCGTTACTTGCATATGATGTAATTAACTTAGGTGATTTTCTATACTAACCTGTAGTATGAGTTTAAATTAACAACTTTGCAGGGGGAGTCATTATAAAAATATTCCATTGTTTCTTGCAGGTTGTTCAATAAGATTGGTCGCTTAATAAGGATTTTCAAAAAAAGGTAATAGGTACGTCTCTATAACCACATGCGAAGATTTATGTAGATCTGTCAACTTATTTATATATTTACACCAGTTAAACTTGGCGTGTCTTAATATTTTTTTCGATGGGAAAAACTCAATAAAATTCTCTTGTTTTTAAGGTGTAGCACCAAAACAAATACATGAAAAGTTGGTTGTTTAAATTGTAAAATATGTAAAATGTATTTTGCTAAGTTAAAAGGTGGTCGTACTTAAAAAAAATTTTTTTTGAAAAGCTTTAAAAAAATTTTGTCCCCCTTTTTATATTAAAAAAAAAAAAAAATCAAAATGTCCTAGCAACATTTAAAGCGTTTTAGAAGGTATAAAAAATTTTTTCTTTTTTTTCACAAAATAGAAGTTAGGTCTACCACTTTGATTCTGCTTCAAAAAAGTCTAAGGGGTTGTATGAACTCAAACATTCGACTCCGAAATGAGTTAACGTCCACAAATTAGTTAAAAAGTTTTTTAGGATGCATAAAAGCTTAATGCCCAAGTAATACCATTACACCTCGTGTTGCCTTATTAAAAACTTCTATAGGAGGAATTATATTAAGTCATTTCTTGAAGAAAAGCCTTAAAATTACCTATAAAAGAGAAATAGGTCCCTTGCAGTTCATAAATGGCCCAAAAAATTTTTTTAAATCATTTTTTAAACCAAAAAAAAAGAAAAAACCCCTTCCCAAACGTAGTATTAAAAGGTCTTATTTTTGATACAGAAAAATCACGCAGATGATATGGAGAGAAATACTTGTGACTCGAAAAAGAAAACCAAACTTTTTAAAACTGCTGTAGGCTGTAGGTTCGGATATATTGTGTTTGTGCCAACCAATGTTATACTTAAAAGTAACGCACACAAGGTAAATGACCCCTTTTTTTTGCAAAATTCTTTTTAAAAAAAGAATCTTCAATTTTTGCCCAAAAAAAAATTATTTAAATAAAAAATAATAATAAATATTAAAATTTTGAAATTAAAAATTTAACAAAAAAGGGACTAAATATATTTTGATTAGAAAAAAAAAATGATAGATTTTAAAAAATTTAATTTATGAAGTATAAATAAATTATGTGTTTTAATAAGGGGAAGTGTCAAGTCCATTTTGGAATAATTTGAACATTCCCCTTCCCAACCCCTTTAAAAATCAGTATTCGGGGGAAAAATGACGTTGGTACGGTATGAATCGTTGGAGCATATCTAAAATAATAAAATTACAATAAAATAAAAATATAGAGTTATACAAAATTATAGACTTTTGAAAAAAAATCTACCGAATAAAGCATTAATAACAAACAACAATAATCAAAAAGGATTTAAAAAAATCTTGTATAAAAATTCATAGTTTTTCATCTATTATCTTTTAAGCACAACAAACGAAACAAATAAAGATCAAATATTTAAGGAAAATGCATAGGTTAACTATTTTAAATAGAACACTCTGTATACTTTTATTTAGAATGAATGAGGTGTTCATTCTTTTTTCAAAAATATATAGTTTGCTGGCATTTTGTTTAGCCGTTTTAAAGATATTTAAGTTTTTCGTTAAAAATCTAATTCATAGTAAAAACCGGCATTGCCTTTAAAAATAAATAAATCTTTTTTTTAAAAAAAAAAAATTTTTTTTTTAAAGTAAAAATATTTTTTTAGGGGGTGTTTTTTGTTAAAAATAACGACTTAAGAAACGTAAATATTAATGTATCCTTATAAATAATAGATATCATTATTTAGTTTGGCTGTGACCAGTATTAAGAAGGAAAAATTTTAAAAAAGTTTGTGCGTTTCTAAAGTTAGGTCTAGGTAGGGTGTAATTGCTTAAAAACTAGAAGTGTTTGATGAAGTTTGACTTTAGATTTGTAATCGGCGCTCCACAAAACTCCTGTATACTAAATTTTAATAAAAAAAGTGGGCCCGATAAGTAAAAAATTACTCATTTTTTAAAAATTATTATTAGTGTTGGGTTTTTAAAATAGCTAACCTTTTCATAAATATGTTTAGCTTAAAAAACAAAATAAGTACCTACCTTATAATCACTTGATGTGGTTGTATAAAAAGGATGCTCCGGAGGTCTTCCCTGTATACCATACCCATAAAACCAACTAGGATAGTCAAAACGTTTTGGAATTGAAGGTTCTGTA
>JAHBCN010001854.1:0-105565 GCA_019359885.1 Listronotus oregonensis | reverse complement strand
TTTAAAAATATAGTGTGCTGAATTTTACTATTTTTTTTTGTTATACGTAGTTATTGGGTAAATAAAATATATTTTTTTCGCGAAACTTTTTATTAGTTTACTGTATTTATTAGGGGTAATGTTTTAGTGTAAATAAAATTTATTTCCTATACCAGGAGCATGTACGTAGGCAGTAGTCCAATATTATTTTAAAAAAGTTAAATACGCCATTAATATTTTTAATTTTGTGAATTTTATCAATTACCATAAGATTTCTCTTAGATTTTTTTTGGTTGCTGCTTGGTTTAGGAAAAAAGGAATTTTTATTAAAAATGTACATTACTTGTTTTAAGAGTTATTAGTAACACAGCATAAACAATAATAAAGACTAATTATTACCATATTAACTAATAAACACTGTTAATAATATAAGTTAAAAAAATAAACCTTAGAAATTGTTGCTTATAGCGTCCGGTAGCAAAATATCAAATATTAAAGTGCAGCATTCACATCATCCACACATACGACACTAAGAAGGTGTTTAAGAGTGTCCATTTGTGTCCTTAATGAACCTTCTTCTTTTAAATTATTAAATTTATGGCGTCCTTAAATATTTCCGTTTTTATAGCGTCCGATATACAACTTAAACCTTCAATACAGCGTCTTATTATATTTTATGTTGTAATCTTTATTAACAACTCCTATAATATACCTTGTTTCAAGATGAATTGTTTGTCAAACATTTCAAAAAAATATAATAAAAATGAGATCTCTATACCGGGTATCATCTGTATAATTTTTACGCAACTTTTGTGTATAGATAGAATATAATATAATTTGGCAGTGAATGGTAAAATATTTTAACATTTAGTTAAACAATTTTAAACTTACTGTAAATAAATTTTTATTTTTAAAGGTAGACTGAAATTTAAATATACATACAGTGACGGCCATTAAATCTTGGGCACAAAATTTGTCAAATTTTGACTTTTCTGTCAATTTTTGTAAATTGCTCTTTTTAACCTTGTTTTACTATAAACTACTATAAATAAAGCAGAAGGTAAAAAAAAATGTTTATATTTTATAAAAACTTACAAATTAAAAAATCAAATTAACAATTAAATACATTTAAACAAACTTAAATATCCTTTTAAACAAATTTAATATTTTATTGCGGCCTCGTTTTTTTCCAAGACATGCCTTCCAGGCATCGAATGGGTCAAAGCCCGGGCGTATTCCGAATTTCTTCGTAACTCATTCCACGCCTCTAAAATTTTATGCTTAAGTTCGTTTACATTTTGCGGCCTAAATTTATTTTCTCTATTTATGTTTTTAATTAATAAGCCCCAAACATTTTTCATAACATTTAAATCCGGACTACGTGCGGGTACCATGGTAAAACCCTGATACGCTGCTCTTCCATCCATTTATCGACTTGCCGGGCCGTATAAAGGGGACACTCATCTTGCTAAAAGATAAAATTACTATCCGGAAATCGATCCAGTACAGAAGGAAGCATGATATTCTGTAGTAGATCTATATATACCTCCACATTGAACCTTCCTTCGATAAAATGAGAAACAAGTCCTTGTGCACTTAGCCACCCCCAAACATTTACCGAAAATAGCTTACTACTTCTGTCCTTTTGGGTATATTTCTAATCAAATCGTGTTCCTTGAGGCCTGTATATCTATCACGACTGAAACAATTTTTCACTGGTGAATATTATATTTTCCCAAAAAATCGGAGGTTCCAAGTAAAGTTGTAACCGATGATGGGAAATTACTTTTCGTTTTTGCTGTAACTACAGATTTAAATGGTTGTTTTTCAAAACATTAACTAAATTATTGTCTTGTTCTTGATAAAGATGATGAGTGTGTTTCCTGCCATTTTTTTTTAACAAAATGAATAGTACTCTTTGGGATGCTAAGCTCTTCCGCCACACCACTTTTTAGGCAACAATATAATGAATCATTAATACTTTTGAATCCAAAGTTAAGTTTGGTAATTTAAAAAAATATTTTTAGACACCGACAACGGACACCTGTTTCTTTTTTAGGTTTTTTAACAGGTATGTATATTTAGTAGAAGGTGGCATAGGCCTATTTTACGAAAGGGAAAAAGAATTGCCCAAGATTTAATGGCCGTTAATGTACGTCATCAGGCAATAGAAAAAACCTTAGTGGTTCTAAATCATTTACTTCAGGTGGGTCCATTTCCACCTGTGACGTAGACACGGGGTGTTTAATAAGATTAAACCCATATTTGTTTAAGCACCAGGTATAAAATTTTCATATTTGGTACAAATATTTTGTATAGCTGTTGTTTTAAAATAGCATGTGCAAAAGTGTTGAAAATGAGGTCGGGAAAAATTTTAGATTTTAAATCATAAAAATTTAACAACCTGTGTACCAATGTTTTTATTTATTCATGTTTTTTTAATTTAAAAAAGGAAAAAACTGATTTTAATAACCGTTTAATAAAAAAGGGCGCACTACCTATTTTATCATAGTAATTAGCTTATCTTTGTGGTTAGTCATACCTTTGAACTCAAAAAATGTGATATTTTTCTTCTTTTATAAAATCAAATCAGTTTTTTAGGGCCAAAGTGGTTGGTACTGTTTTACTTAATTTATTTTTAATGAGGAATGTAGCTAAGTACACGTATTAAAAATAAGGAAACAGCAGAAGACTGAGTATTACCGTGTATATTACAATTTAAGTATCATAGCAGAGCGATTTTGGCTAAACAGCCATTATCAATTCTACTTAATAAACAAGAAGTCTAAACAAACAGATCTCACACATTTCATGCAATATTGTAAAAAAAATATAAATTTTATTTATTTAGGGGCTCAACGCCATCACATTCCTCTAAGGTTTTATTTTGGTAATATATTATTCATGATATCCTACTTAACCGTTAATTTTTAAAAATGTACAAATATTTACAAGTTAAAAATATTATTAGTCCGATACTCTACGCCCGTTATTTTCCCACTGCTTAATTTAATTTAACCAGCCAAATTTGTCCCATTTTCATCTTCCCTTCAATATTGACTAAAAGTTCATTTTCGGATATTAAACGTGTCAATTATACATTTGGCAAAGTACTCAAGCAAACGTTGTTCTAGCACCGCGCGTTTTAAATAAATAGAGAATGAGAACTGTTGTTCGAGTAGTAAGCAATTTTGCCAACTTTCCATTTAGGCAGTATGTAAGCGCCTATCTTTTACTTGTTAGTTGCAGTTGCTGTTCTTATGCATTCAGTGGCGTGTTGTTTTTCCTTTATTAAATAAAAAAGTTTATTTTGTTACGATTATTGTAAATGTAATGCTAGTTTATATATTTGATAGACCTAATGATCATAGCCTTGCAGTAATGTTTACTAGTATCGACGACTGTGACTTAGATTTCTTGTAAATAAACTTTTGGGGTACAGTTAGAAATCCAAGTGGCTACTAGTAACATTTAAAATACAGCACCTAATTATAAAAGACATGTTAAACGAAAGAAACCGACTCTTGTCAATATTTGTTATTTATAAATAAATATTGCCCTAACAAACTATATTAATTTACGGTACCCAACATAGTATACGTTGTAAAAACTTGGGTTTCTTCCAAACCAATAACCATGACGCCTTAGGACCTAATATTTACTTAAAGTAGATTTAACAAATCAAAAATAAACTTATTAAATTATTTTAACAGAAACATTCATAAACCATCAGTCTAATTTTAGTTAGTCAATATATAACCACAAAAGTGTTTCTGCAATACTAGAAATCCGTTTATTGCTATAAGGAATACTGATGCTGATGATTACATATGTGACTTTTGTATGAATAAAATGGTTTAAAAGCATATTAAGCACTATTATTTAAATGAAACATGACATTTACAAAATATAAAGAAATATTTTCTCCTAATCTATATATAGTGGCCCCCATTACCCGACATGACGGGGTAATTAGAGCCATTCATACATATGATTATATCAAAAAATAAATCATTGCGAACCATGACAAATATCTTAAGCTACCTATCAATATCTTTGGAATGTCTTTAAAGTCATAAATATAATTTTGATGAAGGTTTTTTTTTTTATGTGGCTCCATTCCCCCATTCTCCCCTATATATATATATATATATATATATATATATATATATATATATATATATATATATATATATATATATATATATATATATATATATATATATATATATATATATATATATATATATAATATATATAAATATATATATATATATATATATATATATCCAGTTTCCGTCAAAATTATTCATTGTCGAGTAATTTCCAATAAACGCGGGAATGAAATAGGTTTTTATATTAAAATAAATGCAAATTTAAACGTTAAATATAAAATTTTATATTATAATTCCTGATTATTAATAAAGGTAAAAACCATGGTTCTTGAATTCACATAAATAAGGTTAAAGAAAAATAAGGTAACCAACCATTTATTTGTGATAATAAAGGACCATCTAATCGGATATCGGCTTTTCTTTTAATTTATTTTTTTTTTAATTTAAAATCATTATTTACACGACATAATTCGGTTCTATGACATCAGTTGCTGTCTTACAAACAATGTTGATTAATGTTACTTGTTAGAAAACGTTTTAGTTGGTGCAAAGGGACTATTTCGCATGGGCGTAGCAAGGTCTTGTTAAAGCAAAAATTAGGTATTTTATTTTTCTTGATATGTGAAAAGTTATAATAGCAAAAAGTCCCACATTGGTGATTTCTCAGATCTTAACGTTTTAGGGATCCCTGGATAACAATAAATATGGTTTCAAATTTTTATTCTCTTATCGTTTTTACCGCCATTTTTATCTGTTAACGCTGTAACTTTGAATTAAATTAGATATTAACTTTTTATTTGGTACACTTGTAATACTTTAAAAAAGGACATTATTTAGCATTCATGCTCTGTAGACCCAGCCTTATCTGTTTTTGGTTGGATGTACTAGGTGACAGACATGTTTCCGCTAAAAACCCTTCGATAAGATGTATATAACAAGAATCAAAATATGCTTCTTTTAAAAAGGCCCGAAACATTTTTTTGGTATAAAAAATGTAAAAAAATCAAAATTAAAATATTTTTTCTACTTTATTCGCTTATAATTTTGTATTGGTATTGGGAGAAAAGTGTACTAAGAAAACCGTTTTCAAAGGGATTTATTACAAATCGCAAGATGCATTAGGCTTGTTGCCAAATAGCTATGAACAAAAAAAAAGGCCAAAAAGCGCAGCTCCATAATGAACAAAGAGGAACATCATACCATGTTGAAACTTTACGTTAAATTTCGTTACGTTAGGTTTGACAGTTTTTGCATCAAGGTTTTGCAACCCAATTTCGTTCAAAGAAAATTGACAATTTTGCAGTTTAGGTAGAATCCAGAATATTGAATTTAGACATTTGATTGACAAGAAAGTTTTGAAAGTTTTGATAAAATGAAAAAAAGGGTCATTTGGGCGGCCTTAGCCATTGTTTAAAGTTATCAAATACATTTTCGTTTTAAAAAAATTGACCATATCCACGAGTTTTCTGTGAACAATATTATTGAAAATATGGTTTAAAAGTACTCGTAAAGACGCTTCTTTAATTATATCGAAATGGTCAACCAGTCAATTAATTTCCAAGATGCCAAAATTACCGGCGCTTACGGCAAATCTATAAATAATAATAAATCTCAACTTCTTTCACCTGATTTATATGAAATTATTGTCTTATGGTTATTCCTACTTTAATAGATTTAAAAGCAAATGTGTCTTTTCATTAGTTTAAACATTAGTCATTTCTCTCAGCAATTGTTTATATCTGTAAACAATTGCTAAGGAATACAAAAATTCGATTTTAATTTTAAAAAGGACTTTTAAAAGCTTAAGATCTCCAATATTGTAAAAAAAAATAAATGTCTAGGTTTAATATTTTGGACAAAAAATGCAAAATTGTTTTTCAAACAAAATTAGATTGCAAAGTAATTGTGCAAAAACTATGATGAGAATTTTAACGAAATTTGGCAAAATCTATCATTATACTATTAAGTTCTTTTAGGCCAAATATGGAGATTCTCAGTAAATCTAAGGTTCCACAGAATCCATGCCAAAAACATTTTTTTTAAATTGTCTTTTTTGTTTATTGCTATTTTGAAACAAGCGTAATACATTTTGGAATTTCTAACATAACCTATCTTGTAGAAACTTAGTTCCGAAACATTTCTCTTTTTACAATTTTCTCCTACTACCAACATTAACAAAGTTATGGGCGATTTATGTATTTTTTTCAATTGTTCTTAACATTTTGATTAATTAACAAATGTTCCTATCCTTTCTAAGTGAAAGCATTTCTTAATCCTTGTTATGCACATCTTTTAAAGGGTTTTTAGCAAAAACATGCTTGATACCCTGTTTATCCAACCACCCTTTTTTACAAGTAAGTTTTGGTCTATTAATAGAGGAGAATGAAAGGACCAAAGGCTTAAATTTTATTTAATATTTGTTGTTCTTGTGCCGTTAAATAATTAAGTATCCTAATCTATAAAGAAAAAAAAATATAGTAAGTTGTACATATATTTTTAATATTAAATGGTTAAGGAATTATTAAAAAAACCTATAATATCTTCTAATATATATTGTATTGTATTGTAATAAACGGGGTCGCTCGGCTCTAGTGTAGCCCTCCTTCACTTCAACCTAAAGAGATCTTTTGTGAATACCCTTCGTTGTTTAGTGCCCGGTAATTCCTATACCTTTAGCAAAGTTCAGGATACTACGCGGTGCAAGCTGAATAATATCTCTAGGAGTAGGATATACCCCTTCGAGGTATTTAAGCCGTTGTCGGGTCAGTTCTCTGCATTCACAGAGAATGTGTTCCGCAGTTTCGTTTGCCTCGTGACAAAACCGACATTGTTCATCCTCAGTCTTTCCCATTTTTTTGAGGTGATACCTTCAAGGGCCATGTCCTGTTAGGAAGTCGGTAACCAGTTTAAGTTCATTTTTTTAAGTTCCAGTAGCTTCTTTGTGTACTTAGGTGAATGCGAAATAAATTTTTCGCCTGCCTTTGTCCTGGGATGTTGTTCCAGTAAGTCTCTTTTGACTTTTTCCCATGTCCTGAGTTCCTCGTAGAGGGGGCCTCTAGTGGTGCCACAGAAAAGCTCAGGTCCATAGAATGGTCTCTGTGCTCCTTCCTTGGCGAGTTGATCGGCAATTTCATTGCCCTCCCTCCTTCATGTCCTGGTACCCACTCCAGAGTAACTCTGTTGTGTTTGGCCAGTTGGTTTAGTGATTGTCGGCATTCCCAGGCTAGCTTTGAGTTAAAAGAGCATGAGGTCAATGCCTTCAAAGCACCTGGTGTCCGATAAAATATATATGGTTGCGCCTCGTAGGCCTTTTTGGCACATTCAGAAGCGCAAATATCAATTGCATGGATTTCAGCTTGGAAGATGGAGGGAGCCTTGCCGAGAGACTTTGATAGTCTGCATCTAGGTCCAAAGACCCAGCTCCAACCCCCTTGTTCCATCTTAGATCCATCAGTGTACCAGACAATGAGCCTTTTTCATGCTTTGGCCTTCACCTCATAGTTTGGCGGTCTTGAATAACCACTTCAAAAGGCGCTGGGTCCCCACTATAGGCATTATGTCCGTGGGTTTGGTCAGAGCCAATCTTGATTTTTTCCAAAATTTTAAGGTGACCAGTCAGGCCTCCTTGACTTTATACTTTGTGTCTGGATTACTCTGGAGGCACTCAGTATCGCCTCCCTCTTTATGTGCAGGTGCAGGGGAAGGAGGTTCAACATTGTCTCCAGAGCTGCCGTTGGGCAAGATTTCATTGTCAAACCCCAGACAGGCAAGTCTCTCCAGAAACTTTCCTTGTGTAGTTTTTTTCCTCTGTTTTGGCCACCAGACCAGTGAGGCATAAGTAACTATAGGTATTACAACGTAATGTATGACCAGTAATCATTTTGGGTTTTAGCCCCATGTTTCCACATAGTTGCGCACGCCCATAGTGCCGTTGATGCTTTTGGATAGTCCTTTTTATTTGCGAGTTCCAATTGAGTTTTGGTCAGAACAATTCCCAGATATTTTACTTCTTTAGAAAGTTTGATCGTAATGCCGTTAACATAGAGCTATAAACCTTGTTTTCCTCCTTTTTGTAAACGGTATTATAATTGTTTTATTTGGATTGACATTTAGCCCTTCCGTTGAGCACCAGTTCTCAACCAAGTTTAGGGCCGCTTGCATGCGAGCAGATAATATGCCATCATGCCTGCCCCTGATGGTGATTACGAGGTCGTCTGCAGCCTTGTAATCCAAGCCTTTGCTGACAGCTCCGCCGAAGCCGTCAACCCTGGGACCGAGCAGGGGCGATAGTACTCCACCCTGAGACCCCCCTTTTTGCTCTGACCATTGCAGTCGCGTCCCCCAAGCAGAGCTGATTTTGCGGTTTTAGCATGGTTTTATCCATTTAATCGTTGAGGGTTCAATCCTGATTCTGCTGCTCTTTGTAGGTTCGAATGGGTGTTATCAAACGCACCCTCTATATCAAGAAATGCACACATAGCCGTTTTTTTTTTGCATCGAATGTCTTTTCTATGTTTCTTCTGACTAGACAGTAGAGCATTGATCGTTAATTTTGCCGGTTGGTAGGCAAATTGTTTTGGATCAGTGGAGCTTTCGAGATAAACCTTTTATATGCTTCGATTATTTTCTCCATAGTTTTAAGGAGAAAAGAAGATAAGCTAATGGGGCGATGGACTTCGGCTCATCCGGACGCCGACCGGCCTTTGGTATGAACGCCACCTTCTTTCCTCCAGTTTTGTGGTGTAGCCCAGTATGTAACTGGTTTTTAAAATATTGCTTTGAGGTTCGGTGTTTTCCTCTTGCCCTGCTGTAGCAGGGTGAAAGCCATCCATACCTGGGGTTTATAGGGTTGGAAGCTATTAACCGCCCATTTTATTTTATTATCTGTGAAGATTTTACCTGCTAGGCTTTTCCCCTTTGCTGGGGGTGGTTCGTCCCATGTTGGGTTTTCCGTATTTGGTTATCTTCTATGATGTAATCCGGGAAGTGGTTTTTAACAAAATCTCCAAACTTTCCCTTGGAGTTCAGCATAGCTGTCATTGGTCTGTCTTTTAAGTAGTCCAATTCCGTTTGGTGGTCTCGTGCTAGGACCTTTTGGAGTCGCACTGCCGGGGTAAGTCATTTATCCCTTCGCAGAACGTTCTCCATGTTTTCCTTTTAGATTTCCTCCTTTGATATTCAGTAAGGGCTCGTGTAGTTGTCCCAGTTGCCCGATGTTTTTCTAATTAAAGGCTTTCCTAGATTAACCTTTATGGTCAGCTCCCTGTTCCACCAGGGAACATCCTGAGGTTCCCTTTCGTTTTACCGGGCAGCTTTTTCATATGAAAGATCAGTGCCTCTAAGTTAATGGAGGCTGCGTCAAGTTCTTCAATAGTTGTTATGGATGAAGGTAATCCCTCAACTTCTGACTTTAAAGTTCCTTAAATAGGGACCAATCAGTCAGTTTGGGCACTCATTCATCCAGGCATTTCGTGTCGCCCAGTCAAATCGATGTGCATATGGTCCGACATAGATGGTCTTGGAAACTTGCCAGTTCTCAATTTGGTTAGATGAATGGCGTATAGGGTTAAGTCTAGTACCTCTTTCCTAATCGCATTCATAAAGGTGGGTTTATTTCCCTGGTTGATATTCATATTGTTAGTAGACAAAATTCAGCAGATACTCACCCTATTGTTTGTTTGCTGCCCCATTTGTATGGTGCGCATTTGCATCCGCCCGAATAAGTTGTTTGTTCCTTCGGTTCCAGCTTATTAGTTCTTGTACGCTGGCTGGGTGGACTTGTGTATCCCCTGGGAAGTAACTGGGCAACTATAACGTTCCTTTTACCTCCCGTCGGTACTTCCACCATAGCTGCAAAAGTCTTCTTTATAAACTCGAAATTAACAAAATTAAATTTTTATAAAAGAAGCCGTCGAGGCCTTTCAAGGAGTTTAAAAATTTAAATTACATGACTGAGTTGGAAGTCCTCTAATCGTTCCATTTACCCAGGGCTCTTGGATTAGCCCTATGTTATATTATTCCTTGTAAATTTTTATTAAGCACACTAGATGCAGCTTTTGAGGTTGGTTTACTTGGAGGCATCTGAGATGCCGGTGTTCTTTGTTAGGCACGTTTTTAGGCAATTTGCCTTTATCTGCCTTTTTTGTGGTCCTTATATATAGTAATTCACAAAATGGAAGGAATGTTTTACTTTTTTATTATTATTTCAAATAAATAATATTCTTAACCCTTGCATTTTTCTCCATTATTATTATTATTTATTCAGTTCGTCCATAAAGACTTGCACACATTCGAATAAAATATAGGTAATAAAAAAACGCAAAACACATCAAGCATTTTTTGACCTTCATCATAATTATACAGGGTGCCCTAAAATAGTATAATAATTTACAACTTAAGTTTTTTAATGGAATATTATTGCCTTTTAAAATGTTCCAAAAAATTTTAGATGTTTATTGTTTAATAGTCTTTACCTATTTTTACCAGTTACATATCTTGACAATTGAAAATCAGTCCTTTAAACAAGTTTAAAATCAATATAAAATATTTTTAACAAGATAAAAGTAAAATATAACATAACATACCAAAAAGGTATTAACTCTATTAACTCTATGTTAGCTATTCTTGTGAAACCTTTTCTTCAGTGTATTCAAACCTTCTGAAATACCATCACTGGCGTCTAGCCACACCCCCGCTGGCTAGCTTGACAGTGTTGACACATGAAACATGCTTTATTATGCAGGGACACGGCGCGTAATTTAAAACTAGGCTTCTTCTTAATAATGCCTTTTCTGATACGTCTCCGCATTTTTATGTCTGATATATGATTGGGGAAAATAAAAAGCCGCTTTGCTAACCAGAACTAACCATGACCGACTAGAACCTAGGGCTTTTGAATTTGGCTAAATTATTCTTACACAGAAGTTATTAGCAAAATGTTTATAATTTTTGATATGGTAGAAGTTATATATATTTTTTTAAAGTGTAGTTATATATTCCCCGGATTTTTTCCACAAAGGTCGTTAAAATTTTGTTTGTAACTTCTACAAATAATTTAGACAAATTTAAAAGCCTTAAGTTCTAGTCGGTCTGGTTAGTTGTGGTGAGCAAAATTTTCCCAATTATATTTCAGACGTAACAATGCGGGGGCGTATTAAAAAAGGCCCCAAATTATTACATTAAAATGTAATTTTTTAGCCGAGTTCCTGCATAATAAAGCATGTTTCATGTGTCAACACTGTCAAGAAGCTCGCCAGCGGAGGTGTTGTTAGACGCGAGTCATACTTACATAGATCCTTGATCTTAAATGGCCCCATAGAAAATAATCAAAGGGGGCAGGTAAATCAGTTAATTTTTTAAAAATTATAATTTCTTTGAGGTTAGGAAAAACGTCACGTTACATATGATCTTAGAGGTAAAATTATATTTTTTTATAGTTTTTAAATAATAAATATATGCATTTAAAAATAAAAAACAAATTTTCTTTAGTTTTGCTGATATATGTTTTTATTTTTGGTGTTTTAAACCAAGGAAGTTTCTATGACGGAAGAGCTTAATTTTGACACTTGATCCGTGTATCGGAGAAAAAAATGCTTCGGATTCGCATGTAAAAAGTAAAGACTACTTTTTTGTGTGGTTGTGTAATATTTAAAAGTTATTTTATCAGTTTAATTTAATATTTGTATTCGGTGATCAAATCAACATGTTAAATACCATGCACCAATTAAGCCTCAACAACACTCGTTATTTGGTTTTAATCTAACAATCCCGCACAAAAAATTGTAATCCACAAATGTTATGAGCGAGCATACCGCAATCCTTTGTAACCGAATTCGAATTACATTTCAAAGACATGAATTATGTATTAGAGGATAAAATGACGGACCTTGCGTAATTTGCTATGCAACCAAACGATAATTTAAAAATAAATTTAATATAAGAGGACTTAAAATACACGAACATTTTACCGTTATTAAATAAAAATTAATTTCCACAATTTACTTTGTAGCTGGGAAAAAATATACAATAATTTTGTAATTTATTTTTACTCTGAATAGTTTATTTTAGCGTTTTTTTTTTGCTTATATCCTTTTAATTTATATTTGTCCATATTTTTAAATAATATGCTATTTTGTTTCAGGTATTATGGCTAATATTCCAGGCATTAAGAAAAGTGGCAAAAGTGATACAACCGGAAAGACTATGACAGGTACCCCGTATATAAAAAAATAAAAATAAAATTATTTAAAAATTGTGTATAACAGTTTTAAAATAATATTTTAAAACCTTTTTTTTTTAATAAAAGTTTTATAAATTTTTAGTCCTATCTCCGGCTTATCTTGCCAGATTTTAAGACAATTTTTGGACCTGCCTAATTAAAGTTTTGCAAAAGACAAACAATATGCCTTAAGTGGTGCACAGATTTGGTCATATTTGTCAAATTAGTGTTTCTAAGAGGGAATGAATTGTGGGCTTATTTGGGGCATATAAGTCAATAAAAGAAACAGCAAGAAAGGCCGAAAACACAGAGCTTGGGGCATCTGAAGTAGAAGAGGAACAAGAGTAGTAGGTAGTAGTTATTTAAAAATAACGTCCGTGGTGGCACTACCGCGTTGTCTAAAAGGTGTGTAAATGCAAATGCATGTTTCAGTGCTTGGACACGTTGAGGAAAACTGGAAGAAATGGGTTAAAACGGAAAAGCATCACGGTACTTTGTACTTAGGTTTATAATATATATATATATATATATATATATATATATATATATATATATATATATATATATATATATATATATATATATATATATATATATATATATATATATATATATATATATATATATATATATATATATATATATATATTAAATGCATCGAAATGCCATCTCATGCTTTTTGGTAACAAACCTAATCTTAATAGAATAACAAATGACAACTTTAAAATTTCTGTTGATAATATAGTCTTGACACCTCAAAATTCATGTAAAAGTTTGGAATTACAATTGACAAAGATTTAAAATTCTCGGAGCAGGTAAATCTCTACTTCCTAGAGATATATCGCCCTTAAATTACTATATTCCAGCAGACACTTTTTAACCGTTAAAATGGAAAAACATTATGTGATACTCTTGTTCTCTCCGTTTTTTTAACTATGGAGCTGTGGTATATGGGTCATACCTGAGCAGTGTGGAAAAAATAGAATCCAGAAGGTCCAGAACTCATGTTGTCGTTTTATCTATGGTTTACGTAAATATGATCATGTTTCTGAATACATTGTTCGACTGGGTTGGCTAAGTATGCAAAAACGTTTTAACTTACTTTTTTTTGCTTTGTAAAGCGTATTATTACAACAAAAAATCCGCCAATATTTGCTATGATACATTTTCCTATCGTTCAAATCATCATCAACGCAATATTAGATCAAAAAGGATTTCCACATTCCAAAACATCGTACCACCTTTTTCAAAAAATCATTTTCATATTACTCCGGTTAAAGAGTACAATAGCCTTCCTGATTCTGTCAAGAAACTTAATAATTTAGCGTTTAAAAGTAGTGTAAAGCAAATTTTAATGGGAAAATAAAATATATATATATATAAAATAAAATAAAATAAAATAAAATAAAAAAAATTTATAAATTTTTAATTTTTAAAATTTTTAAAAAAAAAATTTTTTTTTTAAAAAAAATTAAAAAAAAAATTTTTAAAAATTTTTTAAAAATTTTTTAAAAATTAAAATTTTTTTAAAAATTTTTTAAAAAAAAAAAAATTTTTTTAATATTTTATTTTTTTTTTTTTTTTATATATTTTAAAAAAAAAATTTTTTTTTTAAAAACCCAAAAAAAAAAAAAAAAAAATTTTTTAAAAAGGGGCCCCCCCTTTTTTAAAAATTTGGGAAAAATTAAAAAAAAAAAGGGGGGGGAAAAATTTTTTTTAAAAAATTTTTTTTTTTTAAAAACCCTTTTTTAAAAAAAAAAAAATTTTTTTTTAACTTTTTTTTTTAAAAAAATTTTTAAAAAAATTTTTTTTTTTAAAAAATTTGAACCGGGTTTTTAAACCCAATTTTTTTAAAATTTTAAAGAAAAAATTTTTTGAAAAAAATTTTGGGGGGGAAAAAAATTTTTTCCCTTTTTTTTTTGGGGAAAATTTTAAAAAAAAACCCCAAAAAAAAAATTTTTTTAAAAATTTAATTAAAAAAATTTTTTTTTAAAAAAATTTACATTCCAAAAATTAAAAAAAAAAAAAAAAATTTTTAAAAAACCAAAAAAAAAAAGGGGGAAAAAAAAATTTACCTTTAAAGTTTTTAAAAAAAGGGAAAAAAAATTTTTTTAAAAATTTTTTTTTTTAAATTTTTTAAAAAAAAAAAGGGGGGGAAAAAAAATTTTTTAAATTTTTTTTTTAAAATTAAAAAATTTTTTTTTTTTGGGGAAAATTTTTTAAAAATTTTTTTTTTTAAATTTTTTTTTTAAAATTTTAAAATTTTTTTTTTTAAAAATAAAAATTTAAAATTTTTTTATTTTTTTTTTTTTTAAATTTTTTTAAAAAAATTTTTTTCCCTTAAAACTTTTTTAAAATTTTTTTTTTTTTTTTAAAAGGTTTTTTTAAAATTTTAAAAATTTTTTTAAAATTTTTAAAAAAAAATTTTTTTAAAATTAAAAAAAATTTTTAAAAAAAAAATTTTATTTTATTTTATATAAAATTATATATATATATATATATATATATATATATATATATATATATATATATATATATATATTTTTTTAAATTTAAAATTAAAAAATTTTTTTAAATTTTTTTTTTTTTTTTAAAAAAATTTAAAAAATTTTAAAAAAAAAATTTTTTTTTTTAAAAAAATTTTTTTTTTTAAAAAAAAAAAAAAAAAAGAAAAAATAAAATTTTTATTTAAACCTTTTTTATTTTTGATACAGTAAATTATACCATACAAAATTGAAAAAGGTTACCAGGTTTAAATAATTAAATTCCAAAGATAAAACTAAAGCTTTAAAGCAACCACAGCGTAATTACGGGACAGCCATGGACATCCTAATGGCCTTAAAATCAGAAACCGACCAAACTAACCCAAAATTCTGAAAGCAGCTCGGTGAAGTTTTAACTAAAGAGGACTTTAAAAACCAATTAAAATATTAATTTACTTGTTTTGTTTAAACGAAATAATCCCTTGCCTCTCGTTGGTTTTTCGACTAACCTTAAATCGACTTATATATAGTTAAATGGATTTAAATCCAGAATAATTTGAAAATTTATACCTATATAAAATGTTGCATTTTTAATTCAATGTTGGTAATCATATTTTTAATTTTAGAGACGTAATTTTTCAATGTAAATAATTCTTTTTAACATGTGTGTACCGTTAGCTAAAAAAAAAAAAGCAAAATAAAATGTTTGGATCAGTATACTACAGATAAATTGGTCATAGTTGACATCTACTTTCAAAAGCCGCTATTAAAGATTAAAAAAGTAAATAATTGCAGGGTCCCGGATCTTTTTAAAATATTTTAAATAATTTATTGCATTAAATAAACAATTATTTTTGCCTTCGCGAAAAAAATCTACAAATTCTTACTCTATACTTATGAGGGCCCAAGTCTTACAAAACATGTAGTAATTAAAGTTCTGGGTAGTAACTCTAGAAATTACCTCAAACCCACAACATTCATAGTCACAGAAGATGTTAAATAACTTGTATTTTTCTCCTTTTTACCTGTACAATTTATATTCCTTTTATATCTCAAATAGACCTCCATTTAGAAAACTGTTCACACTCCTGGGAAATGGCTTTTCCCACAACACTTAACATTCCTTATTTTATCTAAAAAAGAACCGTTTGCTTCATTTATGACCTAACTCCTATCAAATAGCTTTATCCTCTTGTTAACATTTTTTAAACTTATAGTGTATCTGCTAAATAACTTAAAAAACATGCAGGGTGTTTAAAAACTACACGCCAAATTTTTTCTATAAATATGGGTCCGAAAATACATAGTTTTTAAAGTACAAGGTGTTAAACTTTAAAAAAAAAAAGGTTTTTTGTACTTATCTTGAATACGTCAATTTTTTTTTCCTAATAATAAATGGCCTAATTTAGGCTCAATTTAATTTAAATTATAAAGTACAGTGGTGTCTTAGGGGACACCTTATCGAAAATTATTGTGAAAAAAAAATTTAAAAGACTGATTTTCTTTTTAAATTTTATATATATATATATATATATATATATATATATATATATATATATATATATATATATATATATATATATATATATATATATATATATATATATATATATAAAATATATATATATATATATATATATATATATATATATATATATATATATATTTTATTATATATATATATATATATATATATATATATATATATATATATATATATATATATATATTTATAAATATAAATATACATATATATTTTAAATATATACTGTCCAACTTAACCATAGCTTTAAACTTAAAATAGGTTTGTTTAACGTTTACTTTAAAAGCA
This sequence comes from Listronotus oregonensis, assembly GCA_019359885.1. Classification (NCBI taxonomy): domain Eukaryota; kingdom Metazoa; phylum Arthropoda; class Insecta; order Coleoptera; family Curculionidae; genus Listronotus; species Listronotus oregonensis. The sequence continues at coordinate 88,939 of JAHBCN010001854.1, read as the reverse complement.
CTGAAGTTTTAAAACCAATTAAAATATTAATTTTCTTGTTTTGTTTAAACAAGATAATCTCTCGTTTTAACGATTTTGGAATAACGCTACCCGTAGAGCATAACTCGGGAAATTAAAATATAAATTAATTTAGAGTTTTGTATGATCAACAAAAAATATCTTTTATATCTAAAAAATGCATTTTATAAGAGTTTAAAATGTTTATTTTGTGTATTTATATTTAAATGGAAAAAGATTACCTATTAAAAATGTAAAAAATACAAGTAAGCACTAATTTTTAGTAAAAAACTTTACCTTTAATTGTTGGATTACTTAAATTATACGTAACTTTATAACCAAGATTAAAAGCAAAGATGCAAGTTACGTACTTGTTATTAAAAACTGGTTTGTTTACTTCATTAGAAAACTAATCGCACACCTATTTTTGCTTTTATTTATGTATAAATACCTTAATTTATTAAAAGTCAAATGGGAAACAATATTATTTATTTACTAAAGCTTATAATAAAAAAAAGGATTTTTTTTATAAAAAAAAAAATTAATTTTGGGTTAAAGCTTTTTTTTAGATTTTACAAAAAATATCCTAAATGAAGGTTTGGTATTTAAATTTTAAGGGCCCCTTTTTTTTTTAAAAAAATTAATATACAAATTTGGGGTTTTTTTTTTTTAACAAAAATATTTTTTTTAAATTTCCCTTTTTTTTTTTTCAATTCTTACTGACTATTTTTAATAAAAAACTAAATAAAATTTTTTTAAAAACAAATTTATTTTTAATTTTAGTCCTTTTTTACCTACTTATTATTTATACCGTTTTATAGCTTTTTTACCGTTTTAAAAATAAAAAAAAATTTAAAATTATTTTAAAATTTTTTTTATGTGTGCAAAAAAGAGGAAAAAAAAAAAATTTTTTTGGTTATTTTTTTAAAAATTTTGTTTCAAAATTATTTTAAAAATTTTTATTTTAAAAAAAAAAAAAAAGATTAAATTTTAAAAAAATTTTTAAAAAAATATTTTTTTTTAAAAAAAAAAATTTTTATCGGTTATTTTTTTTAAAAAAAATTTTTTTAAATTTTGTTTGGGTTTTTTCTTTTGAAATTTTGTGTTTACCTCTGTATTTTTGAACTTTGAAAATAAGTTACCAATATTCCTTATGACCAATTTTCTGCTACTGAAAAAGCATTATCGTTAACATAATTTAAATTTGTCTTTTACTCTTTGTAGTTTTACATAAAATTTTAAAATTGAGTATTTTATTCTGGTTACTTTGAAATTATATCCTGTTATGTTATTAAAGCCTCTGACATGCGCAGGCCTAGAAACTTTTGGCCAGTTTTGGTTTTGTTTTGCCAATTTCCGATCCTTTGCCAAGGTTTACAATCGATTAAGTGTCTCATCTCCATATTTTTTTCAGTTGTAAAATACCATTTACCATTATATGTAGTAATGTGCTATCAACAACATATTATTATGTATTGTTATAAGTCCTAACAATTGTACTGTGGTGCAATTGTTTCTATTTAGGTTTTAGGGGTCTAGTGACAATTCTGGCCCGCTTTGGGACCTAAGGCAATAAGGCTATATAACTATAAAAACCTAATTTTTTACAAACACAAAAACAAGTAGGTAGGTAGGTAGGTTTAAAGTGACGCCCTCCACTGCGACCGCTCGGTACCTTGTGGCTCACACATTTTTATATTTCTCTTAAAAGGATCAAACTTCTGATGATACCAGATTGGTAGAGAGTTCTTACATTTCCATCGTGTCGCAGGACAGACCGTTCTGATGTATTCCGGTGTTCCTGTCTCCTGGAGAGTATGACGAGCAGACAGTTAGATCCGTCATGCCCTCCTCTCCTGGAGTGACGTGGGTAGCTACCAGGTCCTTGTTACAGGAACCAGATGTTCTTTCTGAGGCCGCATTTCCAGCCTTACCCTATAAAAACGGTCCTATCCACTTTCTGTTTAAAGCCAGGGAACCCTTTTCCCTATAAAGGCGGTTCTGTCCGCCTTCTGTTTGGATTCAGTCCCTTCCTAAGCACCTGTTTGTTCGGGATGGATTAGCCCTTCATTCAGTGACTTCAGGGGCACCTTTCGAAACGGATTCACCCGTTTCGGTCGGCGCACCTTTGTCTGCTTGTGACCTTGAGTGGCACCTCTCGAAACGGATTTATTCCTTTCGGTCAGCGCACCTTTGTCACTTTTTTCCTATAAAAGCGGTTTTGTCCGCTTTTTGTTTGGAGCTAGGGAAGTAATAGTCCACCACGGCAGAGCCCCGCATTTCAGCAGTAAGGCTAGATACTCTGAGAGGTCACCCTGTATCTCAGAGGCTTCGTTGGAGACACCTGTTTAAGGCACAGGATGTCATTCACTCATCAGCATGGTATGCTAACACCTTGAGTTAAGCCTTGTGTTCATCTTAGCTTCGGATCCCGTTCCATACGCTAGCCAAAAGAATTGCCGATAACCAGCAACTCTAGCGTATGTTTCAAAAGATCCTACTGGGCCCAACCACGACAACGACGTGTGAACACAGCGGTTGGGACAAAAGCAAGTAAAAGTGTTTAAAAAACACAAATAGTTAGGTGATTATCAAAGGACATAGTATTTTTTGTGGTAATACTGTTAATTTTATAGCAAATAAATAAATACTACAAATTCAAGTAAACAAAGATATGTTAAAAATATTTTAAGAGATAATATCAAAATATTTATTTAGCATTAATAATATTTTTGTTAAACCTAATGTTTAAACTGTATTTTATCAAATAAAATAATAATATTAGGCCAAACTAACAATCCTATATTTTTTAAAACAGTGTATTTCAAAACTATTTTAATTTTAACAGTCTGAAATAAAAAATTAAACACGCTTTTATTATTTTACATTTGCATTTACATTGCAATTTTGTTTTTAACAAACAAACAACAATGTGGGGCCATGTATTCAGGGTTTTCATATATTGGTATTAAAAATAGATTTAGTTTTAAATGGAGTCTTTTTAAAAAGCTTTTTTTAAAACACATATTGCAGTTCTCATTATTAATGCCTGTTTTATTAATTTTTTAAAATTTATTTCGTAAAGTACATTATTTTAATTTTAAATACTGTTATTAACGGTTAAGTTAATTGGCATACCCCTCGTGGAAGTTAAAAAGGTACAAATCGTATCGATCAGCGATGCTTAACTTCGCTGATCCTACGAAAAGCAGTGTTTCAACATAAGAAAGGCCGCTGTTAAAACTACTTCAACGTTTTTTATTTTTTATTAAGATGTTATTTAAACTATTAGATCTCTATACTTTGCAATTTTGTTTTTATGGTTTTATGTAGTTTTTTTTATTTGGTATTTTGAATGGTTTACCTAGATAAGGTCTTGCAACTTATGTTCATTTCGGAGACCATGGTACCACTAGAGCTAAAACTTTTTATTTTGGGTAAAGAGACTCCAAATTGTGTGTGCAGTAGAAAACTCATAATGTTTAAAAAACATTAAGTTCATTTCCAGAGTCTTCTATCTACTAACTTATGCCTCTTTTTAAATTTTACGATGCAAATGCCTATTTCTTTTATCTTTCTTAATTTAAATAAAAATAATGAGGTGAACTATCTGAGGATAAAATACCCTTCCTGTCGGGTCTCCGGTTAAGGGGTGCTTATGGGTGTTCACCATCGAAAAAAAAATCCATTTGCAAATCTGTGGGCCTATTTTTAATCTCAACTTCATTCACCGTTACCTTTAAGTATCCAAACCTCCCTCACATATTTTTTTTACCAAAAATAAATTGCTTAGAAATTTTCTACCGACCATTTATGATAACGTAATCGTTCTTAGAGAATTATTGTCCATAATAAAGTTTAGAGAATTCATATTATTATTTTTGTGATTATTTCATTACTTACTATTCTTATTTTAAAAAATATTATTTATTTAAGGCCTTTAAATGGTTTTTTTCTCTCTTTAGTATTAGAAAAAGCTATCGGAATACAAAATTTTAAACAAAAAAGCGTAATTTTGACCTAAATGTTGGTATATTTAGGAAAATGAAAAATTATTAGGCTATTAAATATGTCAATATGACGATTTTCAAACCTATTATTCAATTTTAAAAAGGGTAAATGAAAAAGAAGCTATTAAAATAAAAATTTAAATAGGGCAAAGTATTATTTTTAAATCCGATATAAATATGTAAATTACATATACTCACTTATATGATCAGAATACTCAAATCAGAAATAGTGTCATTGTGACAAAAAAAAAAAAAGAATTTGTGTGCTGTGACTAAGTACAATATTATGAGTTAAATAAATAAAAACCAAATAATTCATAATCAATTATATATCTAAGTCCGTCATGAAAACTTTTGGCTATACCATTAAAATCCTAAAAAAATAACTATATTTTGGATAGAGATCTTTTTTACACTGCTGTGACAAATTTATTTATTAAAAAATATTCTTTACACTTCTGGCAACATATTTTAGGTCTTGGGTTTAATAAATAAACCTAGAAAATATTTTTAAAAACATATTTTGATGGCTACTCTGACAATATTTGTGGAATTACCAAAGTTGTTTAAAAATTAAACAATCATTAGAACTTAAACCATTTAAGTATTTTAAATAAAATTAAAGAGAACTGTTCTTATAACTAGATAAAAACATATCTTTTAAATAATTTGTGTTGGGATAATTTAAATTAAAAATAATTGATAATTCGATTATTAAAATAATCGCTATTATTTGATTATTTAGATTTAATTTGAATTACAAAACATAACCTGATTCCACAGAATTGATGACTCGTCGCGACAATGGCGAGACATTTCAAAAAGGAAATATCATAAAATCATTCATGTCACTAAAATCTAAAATAATAAATAATCATGTTAATCGGAATGCCCGCCGTGAGAACTGTGGACACAATATCAGCTTTATCTTATAACTCTTTTCACGACAACGAATAAAAGAAACTATTCAAATTATAATAATTAAAGCAAGCCGCAAAAATGTATTAAATTATAATTGGAATCGGGGGACCGATTCTGTAAGCAATTTTTTGTGACATTCCTTTTTTTTATCTTTTTTAAAACAGTGACAAACTTATGAGTTACCTTTAAAAGCAACAAGAACATGTGATCCTTATTTTGACTTTCCCTTTCCTTATATTTTTACAGAATCCCAGCTCGGAATTCATATTGCACGACGCATATCCAATCATAGCAATTATCCACATCAACCGATAGTATATAGTGTTTAGTTACATCGGAATGAAGTTATATATAGAAATTAGGAATTTTAAATGATTAAAAAAATAAAATTATTATATAATTCAAATTATGATAATCCGATTATTGTAATAATTCATAATGCAATAATTCGATTCTTAAAATAATGCGATTATGCCCATCACTATTTTATTTAATTTTGCAGCAAGTTTTGTTAATCAATATAATTATTTTTAGAACAAACGCTGGTTTTAAATATTCGTTTAAATGTTTGGTAAAGCAAATTATTTACTTTAATATCGTTTTAAAAAAATTCCAAGTATCTTACCTAAAATGTCAGTCCCTTAAGAGACTAAGCAAAACACATTTTATTTTTATTAAAATTACTTTTCCCACTCTAGGGACTTTAAAACCATTACGATGTCGTAAAAAAGGCGGTTGAAAAACAATTTATTATTATCGTTTTTAAGGTGCTTCCAAACGTTTTTAAAATGGTTATGAGCGAAAGTCTTTCTCTTTTCTTTGTTTGTTATTTTTTTGCCCTTATAAAATTGCCAAAATATGTTCATATTTAAAAAATCCAAACTAGTTTTGTCTTGGATACAAAAGAATGTAAAACTATTAGATTTTTTATGGTAAAAATTTGGTGTTACGAACATAGGCCTAAAATTTCTCGAAATCTATTATAGTTGGTTAATTGCTAAATAACGATTTAAATTAGCTGGACCATAATCATACCAGCGTTTAATGCTATTGAATTTAAATCGTAAAAAAATATTTTACATGTACATAATATGGCTGTAATTTCTTTTTTGCTGCACGATATCGTGTATATTTATATTATTTAAAATATATATTTAAAGTTATAGCTATAAAAATTATCAAGCAAATTAAAGCAACAAGCAATCAGATATCTTTAATTTAAATTTTTTTGTGTCATCGCCAAATCACAATACTTTATTTAAATTCAATTCTCACAATATTATTAGTTTAATTACAAAAATAGGACAACAATATGCTTTTATTGTAACAACACCAATTACTTGGCAGGATAATTCACTGGTTATAAATACTATTCTTTTTAATTCTATTAAGGATTCGCTTGTATAATGTCGTTTAAATCAATAATTAACCACTTCTTTAGAAAATATGCCAGCTATATCTTTTTTGGCATTATTAAGAAAATATACCTTCAACTATTTTTATAGGGTGCTATTTTACAGTGTTTAACAACAAGTATACAAACAATGCAAATATTTACAAATATTTATTTAAAAAGTTTTATTTTTTATATAAATTGCATTATATAAAACCTAAAAAAAGCATAAAAATAATACCACCATTAGATTTTACAGTGGATGTTTACTATAAATACAGCCACATAAGTTTTGCTTAATACGTTTTCTTTTTAAGTTAGGGCCCCTTATTTTAACATGCTTTATTTTATATTTAAAGATATTATTTTTTTCTTTATCAACACCAACCGCACACTTTTAAAAGATCCTTTCTTTCGAGACAAGCTTGCCGTCTTCCATTGGTTAATAGAGTTATTTTTGTCATGGTCAAGGTTTTTTTAAATATTGAACCAAACTATTTATATATAGCTTTATCACGTTTTTTAATACTCGTATAAAAAAAATAAATAAATAAAATAGTAGTAATAATAATAATGTCATGTGCTTTGCGAAATTAAGACTGTAAGTAATTTGCGTTAGTGTTATAAGATCGAACAAGTCAGTAAGTGCATGTACGAAGTAAAAATATGTTCTCTTAAGAGTGCATTTACGCTACACCTTAGGGGTCTGGCGAAAGGACGCGGAGACGGTGGGTGAAGACTAACAAACTTCTACTACCACAATTTTCATATAGCCGCATTAAAAATATTATATTTTATTTTGGTTCTTCCAAATTCGGTGTATCGATGCTATTTTTTTCCGATTGCAAGCCTACAGGAGGTAACGTTTTTCATTAACTATTTTTCACTTAAATGACATAAATTATACACCATTTTAAAGGTAAGGAAGTAATCTATGCCTCTGGTGTAACGGATTTTTTAAATAACAGTCTAGTTAATAAAAAATAGTATCTAAACATAACCGATTTTACGGTGATTTTCACTCAAGGCAATATTAAAAACTAAATTCAAATTTAAAAAACTATTACAGCAGAAGCCTAGATTTTAGTTTTGGCTTTCATATAGTTTTGAAAATTATTGATAAGTTATACCGTTTTTGAGAAAAACATTATGCCCCGAACCCCAAATTGGATCCAATTTTCGCGGCGCGAATGGACTCTTAGAGTAATCAATAATAATTTTTTAAAATTTTATGATAAATGTTAGTTATGTAATAAATATATTATAAATACTAAAAATAGGATATTACCAACGACAAATAATAACATTTCCTATAAACAATGACAAAACTTTAGTTTAAACCTCAGACTATGGTTTATTTAGCTCAGTTACGACAGGCAAGGGTTAAACACGAATCCGTAGATAAAACTTAAGCATGCAGCTAACCACTTGTTATTTATTAAATTTTTTATGTATTGATCTTGACACATTTGGATAATTTATAAATTGACGGTACACCTTTAAAGCTGTTTCTGATACCTAATAAATAAAAATCAAAGATTTGTTTTTCGCTCAAGATATACTCTTATTAGAGCAAATTTATATAAAACATTTTCTTCTCATTTCGGTCAATAATTTTTTTTTTATTACTTTAAATTAGAATCTTACTTGATTTATACCAGCTCTTTTATATAATAAATAAAAATGTGTATAAATCAATAATAACACTTTTCTCTATGTGGCATTAACGGGGGTTTATTATAAATTTTACTGTTTTTTTAATGCTTACTAGATCAAGGCATACTTGTAAAAAACAAGAACTGTTGAAGGTACGAGGTGGGAGGCACCTTTTTGCTGGAAACTCCTCAAAGACATGTATTTAACAAGAATCGAGATATGTTCCTTACAGAATGGTGTAGAACATTTGTTAAATACACAAAATGTTAAAAAAATTAAAACAAAAATTAATACTTAAATCGCCCATATCACTTTAAGTGTCGGTCCTTTATATTTGGTCAGATAAAACGTCATACTAATATGGTAGCCATGCTAAATTTCTGGAAAACTGTTTAATAATTTTTGTACAATAGTTTTGCAATTTAACTTTGATTTAGAAAAATGACAATTTTGCAATTTGTGCAAAGTACAGAATATTAAACCCAAACATTTGATTTTTATTTTACGTATACTAGAGGCTAAGGCTTTTAAAAAATTAAAATCAGATCATTTGGGCGCCTTCAGCAATAGTTTAAAAGTATGAACAATTGCTGAGGGCAATAATTGTTTAACAAATGAACAAAGACATATTTTTTACTTTTTATTTATTTTATTAGTAAAATATAAATAAAAATAAGATAATAATTTTACATAAACCATTTGCAAAAAGTCGATATTTATTATTGTTTATAGATTCGCCTGAATCACCGGTCAACTGATGCAGCCTGTATCGTGACAGCCAATCGAGCGATTGACGATTTAAATATATTAAAAGAAGTGTCATTATGAGTTCTTTTAAAACCCATTTTTAGTAAAAAAATGTATTAAAAATTTGGGGAGAGTTAATTTGTTTTTAAGCAAAAAATGTTTTCATAACTTTTTATAACTTTAAATAATTGCTGCACAAATGGTCCGATTTTCTATAAAAAACCACCTAAATTTTTAAAGTCTCTAATATATGTAAAAAAAATAAATGTCTAAGTTCAATATTCTGGACTTTACGCAATTTGTAATATTGTTAATTTTTCTCAAACGAAATTGGATTGCAAAATTATCATGGAAAAATTATTAAATTAAACCTAACGAAATTTTACTTGATGTTTCTCTACGGTATGAAGTTCTTTTTAAATAAAGCAAAAAACTATGCTTTTCCGCCTTTATTGGTAATTTATACCATTTTGCAACAAGCGTAATGCTAAATATGTTTTATAGTTTTGTGGCGGATTCATGTTTCAGTTTGTTTTATTTGGGTTACTCGCCTTTCTACTTTTTGGAAAATGGTACCCTCTTGGTCCGGGTCCCGGGGTATATGGACTGACCCTGTCCAGCCCTATTGACCCCTATGAACTTGCAGATCGTCTGCAACAAAAAAGAAGAAAACCCCCCGAAAAACCCAAAAAATTACAAAAATTAGTCTACGTTTCGGTGGCAAATCGGCCACCATTGTCAAGACAGAAATTAAAATAAAAAATTAAACTAAATTTAATTTTTTTTCACTTATGACAAACATTAAAATAAAAAAGCTATAAGAATTTCCTAAGTTTTTAGACCAATTTTTTTTTAAATTTAGTTTAATTTCTGTCTTGAGAACGGTGGCCGATTTGCCACCGAAACGTAGACTAATTTTTGTGATTTTTTGGGTTTTTTGGGAGGTTTTCTTCTTTTTTGTTGCAGGCAATCTGCAAGTTCATAGGGGTCAATAAGGCTGGACAGGGTCAGTCCATACACCCCGGGACCCGGACCCAGAAACTCCCATTTTCCAAAAAGTAGAAAGGCGAGTAACCCAAATAAAACAAACTGAAGCGTAATGCTATTTGCAATCTTTAACTAGTTTTCTTTTTTGGAAAATTTAAAAAAGAATTTTTTTTTCTTATTGCATTTTTTTCGCTACAACCAATACTTATAAAGCTTTTAGCAATTAAATTGAAAAAAAAATTATCGTTTTTTTTTACACTTTGTATATTTACCAAATAGTCCGCACCATTTTTAGAGGACACAATTCTTGCTTTATACAGGGTGTTACAGAATGTTGTGAGGAAAATTTAAGGGAAGATTCTACATTTAAAAATATGAAAAAAGGTTCATATAAACATGAAAAAAACAAAATCATATAAACATGGGTCCGGAAATGCTTCGATTTTATGATACGGGGTGTTTAAAGTTTTTCGTCTTTTAAAGTTTATTTCACATTTCTCGAAAGTCCGTGGAGATATTGAGATGAGTTTTGGTACACGCAGATGTATTACTATAGGTCATATTTACTTGTACAAAATTGTTTTCTAAGGCACTTACATTAGTGGCGTTCGTGCCGGTTAGTCCTTATTTTCAGCAAAAAAAACTGTATGCCACTGGTTTTCGCCAAAATTTGTATCGCTTTCTTAAAGCCAGTTTAATTCTGCTTAAAAAATACCTCTTGGCCTTTTTTTTCTGACTCACCGTTTTCAAAATAAAAATAAACTTATTAATCACTATAAACTCTTTTCGGAATCGTAATTAAAAGATAATAATATATCTAGTTGGTATTTTCTGTAAACGTCAATTTTAATTTCACCTGAATTTATTTTCAAACAAAAATGAATGACATAAAGTACCTAGCGATTTGAATTTAGGTTGTTTCAGTTAATTTGTAATACGTTCTTTAGCAAATAAAAATTTGGCAGATAGTGTACTTTTATTTTTATTTTGAAAACGGTGAGTCAGAACGAAAAAGGTCAAGAGGTACTTTTTAAGCAGAATTAGACTGGCTTCAAGAAAGCACCACTAGTTCTTGCGAAACCAGTGGCGTTCAGTTTTATTGGTTAGGAATGAGGACTTACCGACACGAACGCCACTGATGTAAGTGCCTTAGAAAACAATTTTGTACATGTGAATGTGACCTATAATTATACATTTGCGTGTACCAAAACTCATTTTAATATTTCCACGGGTTTTCGAGAAATGTGAAATAAACTATAAAATACAAAAAACTTTAACACCCCGTATCATAAAAACGAAGCATTTCCGGACCCATGTTTATATGATTTTTTTTTTTCATATTTTTAGATGTAGAATCTTCCCTTTAAATTTTCCTCACAACATTCTGTAACACCCTGTATATCTTTACGAAGGGTTTTTAGCAAAAATATGCCTTTCACCTCGTAGATTTACTCAAAAACAAATAAGGCTTCGCCTATGCTAGATTTCGTTAAAATCGATTAAACAGTTCTAGAAATTTTTAAAGCTTTTCAGTATTCTGTTACACTTTGTGGTATGAAAACTAACTTAACAGTTGTTATTTTCTAATTAAACTCATATAAGCTAACTGTAAAAGCAATTTTAATTAACTTTACTAATTAGAAATTAAATCATATTACTAAAATATTTTGACGTCCGTTTTAGTTTCCAGCGCGTAACTTTGTTAAAGCGAAAATCAAATTTCAAACTAATTTTCCGACAAACTAACAATTAGAGATGTGTAAAATAGCAAAACACATATTGTAAAACAAAGTAATAGAAATACACGCACTAGGCTTAAATACACTTGTGTTGTACTACATAAATAGAACGTAGGTTAGGATTTTTATTTCTAATTAAAATTATTAACATTAAGTAAAATTTGCTCCATTTTAAATGTAACCCCCCTCCCCTTATCTCCTTTATTTTACGTTTTGGAAAAAAAACAGTTTTAGATAAAAGTTTTAGGGTTTAAAGTGGATATTTTTGTACTATAATTTTTGCGTATACAGAGTGTCGCGTAAATTCGTGGACAAACAAACTTATTTTTTTAAAATGGGGTACCGTGTATATTATACCAATTAATGATAAATTTTTAGACGCTGATTTCAAAAAAGTTTTACACTTTATAGTCATTTTCTTTTTAAACAAAAATAGGTTGTTTAATTATGACAGAAACGATGCTTAATGTTTAATGTCACAAAATTCGCCGTAAACAAAATATTAAAACTATTTAATATAGTGTCTGAAAATAAAAATTTTAAATTTGTTTTATAATATATATATATATATATATATATATATATATATATATATTTATATATATATATATTATATATATATATATATATATATATATATATATATATATATATATATATATATATATATATATATATATATATATATATATATATTTTAATTTTATATATATATTAAATAATATAAATAGGAGGCCCCTGGGCGTTTTTGGGATGTACCAATTCTAAAATACCAATAATAATTTTGTGGTTGTATTTCAATTTCCGTCTCTTTTCCCTCGCGTGGTTCTTTTTTGGTTGGGACGGGTGGGAGTGCGGTGATAAATTCGGAAGAATTATCTGCCCAGTTTAGTTCTGTACTACGTTTTTATTTTTAGTAAAAGGATGCAGTGTTTAAAAAGAGAAAGAAACCCAAGGAGCTAACTAGTTGCTTACGGGCCCCGAACGTTTGCTAGGGTTTAAAACCAAACAGTTTTTCCTAATAAAATAAAGAATTTTCTCAAATAAATAATGGAACGTAGATGATATTTTTAAAAAAAATAAATTAATGTGCATTCATAGAATAAAAAAAGAAAAACTCTTTGAAGTTATCGAAGATGCTCAAATAAACCACCTTCTTGAGCCAAACAATAACCAAGATTGTCATAAAACGCCTTCTGACATTTGCTAGAATGCTGAGGGTATTAATCCTAAAAGAATTTTCAATTTATAATTGCAATTATTGTAGATTATTAGCCCTATTCTCCTGGAAACCATAAATTTGTGATTTTACGTGACCCAAGAAAAAAAAAATCATTGTTATTTTCCATTTCCATTACAGTTTCACAAAATTGCATTCGTCTAAAATGATCATCAGAGAAAATTTCATAGGTTTTTCTTACTTTGTAGGATCGGTATCCATTTTTTCAGTATTCTCCCCACTGATGTTCTGCTAAATTAACATTTGTTTTTCAATTCATATGTAATGAAAAGTAATTTTAATTAACTTACAAATTTAAAATTTCCTTTTTATTTTCCCTTTTAGTTTGTTTTGTTCTAGGACACATCTTTTAAAAATTTTTTTAGGAGAAAATACAAAACAAATTTTGTCAGAATAGAATTTTAAAATACACTGGGTTTTGAATACATAAATCGTAGGTAGTTTTTACTGGTTAAAATTTAAAATTAATAAACCTAAATTCCCCTCATTCTTTAACAGTTTTAAAAAGGTGATACAAATTTAATAATTTTTTTTAATTTTTTCTTCCAGTTGGGTAAATTCGGACAACAAATTATTTTTTTATTTAAAAAAAACAACATTTTTTTGTCGCAAAAATCGAAAGTAAAACTTTTAGCTTCGAGCGTTGATAGTAAAGAATTGTTTCATTGAATAAACGTTTTGAGTTGATGCTTTGTCACAAAATCGCGTAAACAAATTAAAACTTGGGAATTTGTTTACATAAAAATTATTGATCAATAAGCAATGTGCATTTTTATATACATCCAAAAATGCTCAGGATTGTCCTATGTTCATCCTGCGTTTATGTATATATACGGCGTTCTATCAATGTTTGGTAAAGGTCAAAAAAAAAATTTAGGACCTATATTTTATAAACGGTATGCCGCTTAATGAAGCAATTCAAAGTATATGGCAACAAGATGAAGCGCCTCCCCATAACATTGCGCAAGTTAGGGATCACCTTAACAAGTAACCTAAATGAATTGCAAGACACGGGTCAATAACTTAGCCAGCTAATAGTTCAGATCTTACAACTCTAAACACTTTTTTATGGGTTCATCACAAAATAAAATTTATTATAAGACGACCTGACACGGTTGATAAAATTAAAGAAAAAATAAGAATGAAAATACACCCTAAGTGGATAAACAAAACTTAACAAAAATGAATAAGGGTTATCAACTATTTATACAAATAAATGGTGGTCACTTTTAACATTTAGACAAATTTAGCAAATAAAATATAATAATTTCTTCTATTACCTACGTTATTGCTTTTGGCTAATATACAGTTATCTAGTTCTAGCTTATTTGTATTTTATTAGGATTACTCTTTAGAAGTGTTAGTTTTGTAGTTACTGTTAATCGTGTTGTTTTATCAAAAAGACGAGCAAGGCAAAAATACAATGGCGATGCATGCTATGGCTATCTAAGTAGTTTTTTGGTGTTTTCTGCCAAAAAAAAGAAAAAAATTATCATAAATTTTAATACATTTTTAAAATCAGCTTCTAAAGATCTATCATATAATGGTATAATATACGGGTATTTCATTTAAAAAATTGTAACTTTGTTTACGCATTTACGCGACACCCTGTATTATAGCACCATGATATTCATTTTAAATCCTACAACATTTAAACAAAACGTTTTTTTAAAACGTGAAATAAAGAAGTTAAGGGGGGGTAACATTTATGATGGATCACCCTGTACCCAGTAACACAGCAAAAGCGTATTTTAATGAAAATTTTGAAATACATTATATTTTCAAAAAACTCCAAAATCAGTTACCTCAGTTTCTCTTTATTGTTTAAAATAATAAGTACAACTGTCTTAATAAATGAATATGTCAACCGTGTTATTTTGTCATAAATTATAACAAAAATTTCAGAATTACCAAAATTTTTGAAGCACGATTCACACTTTTGGAATTCTTCTTTATTTTGAAAACGATGACCGGCTTGTTACCGAAACGTTAACATTTCTGTCCTAAAATCACAAATAATATTGCTTCTATTTCTTAGAGTGATCTAAATACATAAAAATCCTTTATAATACCAACATTTTAATACATTTTCAAATACAATAACCGTTAGTTTTGTTTCTTCTAATGGCTATACGTAAATAAGTTAAAAACGTTTTATAATTTTGACAATAAGGTTTTTTCTGTAAACTATAACATATAATTAGTTATTTTCACATAAGTTTTTTGGATGTTATTTTATTTAGGGTTAAAATTAAAAGAAGTTTTTATTTATGCAATGTGGAACTCAAATTCTGCTGGTCGTTTTAAAAGGATAAATAATAATTAGAACTTGCTTCCTCGGATAATATGAAAAATTTAATGATAAAGAACGCTTATAGTAATGTTTAATTTACCACTTAAAAATGTACCGTATAAGAAATGGGAGCCTGTTCAAAAGAGAGACGTTAAATGCTACAATGTAAAGGATAATTTTGTTGCTGCTAGAACGAGAACGAATATTCAAATCTAGAAGGCGTTTTCATTATTCTAAGTGCCGCCGGATTAAATTATGTCTGAAAGTCGCATTTCATTTTAATTACAAGCAACTTTGTGTTGTGCATTATAGGGAAGTGTGCCAAAATGCAGGTCAGGTTTTAGACAAACTAATTTTAAATTTTAGCCTTATACCAAATGGGTTTTTTTTGCGGGACTTTGTCTTTTTTCTGTTTCATGCGATCTGCGAGTTTGTAGGGCTATGTACACTTAGTCTTTACATCCCAGGACTAGGATAACATTGTATAAATATTTTTGGCAATAACCCAACAAGGACTTTCAAAATCATTTTCTACTTATAGGAACAGTTATATTATACAAGCTACTCAATAAAAATTAAGGCAAAAATTAGGTTATGTTTTCATAAAACCAAATGTATCAATTATAGTCATCTGTAGGATCAGTAGGGTTGACTTGAGCCATTTATTTTAGCAGCCTGTGGAACTGGTTCAGAAAAGTCAATTTACCAAAAATTGATTAAAAAACGTTGCGCAATAAAGCAGTTATTAATTATTATTTAAAAAAAGAAGGATACAACTTTAACATAAACCTAATTTTTTAATATTTTTGACCACTGCGTTGTTTAAACATATTCAATACTTTGTTTACCACTGACGCTGGTTATGTCCAGTTTTTGTCTTTTTGATGGATTTTGAGTGCGACTTTGTTTTTGTTAAACTAACATTTTAATTAATTACCTAAATTTTATGTCATTATTTTAGACGAAAACCGACTTAAGTAGAAAAATGCAATTTTTATATTATATTTAAAATATCAAATAAAATATAACAGAGAATACCTTGGAAAAGTTACATAACTTAAATACCTGAAATCCGCTACTAACAAGGTAATATTTCTTTTTATTCCTACTCTAATTTTATTATCGCAAACACACAAAAAACGTCACATTGTTATATTAGAAAAAAAATTGACTACTCTACATGAATTTAACTGTATCCAAATAAGTATGATTAACCACTGGAAACCGCTTTCGTATTACTTCAGTGAAGGAAAATGGTCAAGTTATCACATCCAGTTATGTATTAGTCTATCTATTGGGCTCGACTTTTTGTCTCTTTTGTGCTTATTATAGTGTTTACAATATTGTATGCAGAATTCCACGTTTGTTTACCTACGACTAGAGTCTCCATCATATTGGCGATATTGAACAGGGTACCCGTTTCACGTGTATATCTGGCTCTGGCTTTTTCTCGGCTATGGCACACAAATAGGGTATGTTCGACCTCATCCTCTTCACAGCAGTAAATAAAGTTGCTTGTATTTGATCTCCTTCGGTCATATAAATATTTCCTTTTAACCTGACTGTGCTTGTGTAAGAAAGTAATCCATTCCCCCGTAAGGTCTGTCAATTCATCTTTGGATATTAGGTATTACATGTTTATTAGGTTGGACCTAGTGACTTCTTTTGTCTTACTCATTTACCTTTCTCTGCGTTTTTTATTCTATAGTTCTATTAAAAAAAACTTCAGCAATTACTCCTACTCCTTGCGTGGATATAATCCTGTAGGCACTGCATATTTTATTAGTCATCAGTCTTTGGATTTTAGCAAGTTTCTGCACTAATTTTTTATTCTTAGTTGCCTTGTACCAGCTTGGTGCTTCGGGGCTTCATACAGAATCTGAGAATGAGCCACGCTGCAGAGAATTCTTCTTTTCGATGCTTTGGGCCCTTTAATATTAGGCATGAGACATGAAAATGCTTTATTTTTTTTCGATTGATTTACTTATATATTCAGCAAAGATAATTCTGTATCTAGCCACACGCCAAGATATTTTACTGCCTTGCTAAGACCAATTGTTGTACCTTGTACGTTGAAGGTTATTTGTCCTATATTTCTTTTGGTTGTCAAGAGCACAGCCTTTGTCTTTTTTGGTGTCAGTTTTAACCTTGTTGCTTTCATTCACTTTGATTCACGTTGCAAACCCGTATTAGCCAAATGCAATAGAAGTTTTTTATTCTTTTCAGTTACTTCCAGTGCTAGAACGTCTGCATAACCAATTAGCATGACTCTTTAGTCGTTTCCATCCAAAGTACTCATCGTAAAGGATATTCCACAAAGTTGGACCCAAAACTAATCCCTGTAGAACTCCGCTGGTATTTTTTTTTATTTGTGACATCTTTTTGCTTCCTAAAGAATTTTCATTTTGAACAAATAGGATGCTATTAGGCATTCATTGATACCTCTCCATCTAAGTTTTTCCAGAATTTGTTATCACTATGCACTATCTATGCGTTTATTTTTTACATCTAGTGTTATCGTTGCGCACAACCTTCGGTGACCCGATAAGTAGGCTGCAGCCTCCTCGGCGATTTTAAGACCTTCGTTTATTGCATTTACTGTCTGCCTCTCTTTCCTGAACCTGTACTGCCTGTTTGATAGAATGCTAGTTCTTGTCAGTTCTCTGTTAAGTCGTAGTAGAATAAGTTGTTCATATCGCTAACCCTCCATATCCACTAAGCATAAGGGTCTGTAAGATAACGGATTATCCAGGGGTTTGTCTTCTTTTCTTAGCAGGACAAGTTTGGCTCTTTTCCATTTCTTTGAAAAGTAAGCTGAGTGGGTTAGAGGCTTATATAGTGACAGTACATAGTTTGGCTTTTTCAGTGCCACTTTTTTGACTATTTTGGATAGTATGTTTTCAGAACCTAAAGCCTTATTATATTTAAGTTTGTTGGGCACAGCAATTAGTTCACTCAGCATAAAATTTATGAGGCTAATATTAATACCACAGTCGAATATCCCATCATTATGATTAGGAAATAGGTGGTGGCTCGCCTCCTCCATGGCTTTCGTAGTAAGAATTACTCTAGGGGAAAACCAAGCATGTATTTCATGACAATCTTGTATCCATTACTCCATAAATCACAGTCTACATTACCACAGGGTTTTTTCAGTAGATACGTTTAGCTAACTTGATCCTATTTTTAAGTTTTTTTTTACTCTTCTTGTAGGCTTCACACACAGGTTACTATTTAAATGTATTTCTCTTCAAGCATTTTGAGTACATGCTCTCCCTTTTCTTATACAATCATTCCAAAGCTGTGCTATTTTAGTATTCCACCAATAAGCCGGTTGATAATTATATATAGTTTGTCTTGTTGGCATTAGATTATTACAAATATTAGTAAGTTGCGAACTAGCGGATGTTATGTGATCCTCATCTATTTCTGCCAGTGTTTGTTGCAGTCTCTTATCTTGTCGACAAGTCTTGGGTGTAATATCCATCTTGTAATCTAAAGGCGTTTTCCCTCATTATCTGGAAAGACATGGCTAACTGCCTTCTTTCTTCTTCTGTTTTACAGGCTCATCTTTGTCACTAAATTTCTCGATACCTAAGCTTACTAATTTGTATCGCGATTTAATATTTTTGCTACAATTTTCTAACAGTTAAACATAAACGGGTAACTATGATAGCTTTTAAATGGCCAACTTTTTTTACTGTCTAAAACTCAAAAGTAAACCAATTAAATTACAACTGCTCTCTTTCAAAGAGTTTCATCACATTTTATGGGCATATTGAAGAAGATGTAAAAATTCAAAAATTACCTAGGTTCATTTTTATACTACACGATATAAAAAAATAAGCATAATTAATAATTTTAGTAACTCGCAATGGTCGTTAAGTGTTGAGATCATTAATCGCCAATTATTGGCCGATTAATTTACAACATTTTTTCGATTTTAACTCTTACTTATTTTGTACCTTCTTACGAACTG
The DNA here is from genome assembly GCA_019359885.1 of Listronotus oregonensis. Classification (NCBI taxonomy): domain Eukaryota; kingdom Metazoa; phylum Arthropoda; class Insecta; order Coleoptera; family Curculionidae; genus Listronotus; species Listronotus oregonensis. The sequence continues at coordinate 69,977 of JAHBCN010001854.1, read as the reverse complement.
GAATTCCTAAAGCGGCCCAGCGTCGGGTAAGTAAGTTGACTTAACGGTAAAACCCGAAAAGAACCTGATATTTTTTAAATTTTTTTCGGCACGGTTAGTAACTGGATGATTAACACCGTTTGCCCTTGGGTATGGTTCGAAATACACCTAAGAGTGTAGGTCTAGGTCGGGATGTTATTACCCATACGGTAATAAGGGAGTAGTTCAGAGATAATACTTATTTGTATAACGTTCATGACCGCACTGCCACGTTGTCTAAAAGATACCCTGAAAATGAAATATCTGCATGTTTCGGTCCCTAGACAACGTTGATGGTAAAAAAATATGTTAAAAAACTAAAAACTTAACACACTCAGTATCTAGCAGTTAGGGTTCATACAAGCCTTTTTAGCTGCAACCAACATAAAAAAATAAAAAATTGACAAGTGATTAGCTCATACAAATTACTAAATATAATGGAACGAGTGTAAATAAAACCACTTTCGTATTTTGTTCCCAACGTTTCGTGGCTGGATTGCCACTTTATCAAGTACATTACAATAATGTACATTTAAAGTATTGGTATGTGTAATTAATATATTATTCATTTTAATTGTGAAGCTACGATTTTTTAAAAATCTTTGTGTGGTTTTCGATGTTTTTTATAATACTGTTTTTTCATAAGGACGAGGGCTGCACTGTGTTGCCTAGTCTAGGAATTTCGGCTTTGTTATTTTTTTAAAAGTAGTTTTATATCAACAATTATACTTTTTTAAAAATTATCCATGGGTGCCCTAGCTCTGGGGATAGGATTGTTGGTTCCTATGCTGCAGGTCTCGAGTTCAAACCTTAATAAGTTTTTATTTTTTATTTTTTTATTTTCTTTTTTTTTTTGTTTTGTTCTTATTTATTTTTTACAAAATTTTTTAAAGAAAAAATATAATATTATTTTTCCAAAAGTCTTATGATGTTTTAATATTTAAATTTTAAGACCAAACTTTTATTGGTGTTAAAGAATCTCTTAATCGGCTGATTTTTATGGATACTGATGGCGTATGGTTGTTCTCTTGTTTTTCCTGCCTAATAATATGTTTTGGTGCTTTTTAGTGTTAAAAATATTAGGTTCATATCACACAGTTTTGTAACGTAACTTTTTTTAATTATTAGTCCTTAATAAATTGGAAATCCAGCCACAAACGTGCTCTAAACACAACCATACGTAATACATTTTTAGGTGGTTAATATTTATTTTGGTAAATCTTTTAGTCATTTTATCTAAAAAAGAATAAAGAAATAGGGTTTGGTATGATTGATCCCCAAGAGAATACAAAGGACTCTAAAGATACATAAATGTCCTGTGGTTTCTTTCTTGATTAGAGTGTATTTCCCTTGGTACTCTTTATAGACAAATCCATTGTTAAAGCAGTATGTTCTAACAGTAATAGCTGCCTAATTCAATATTACGTAGATTTTGGCTATTTGCTAAGGTATTTTATCTGTATTTAGATATAACATATCTTAATTTTACTAACGGGAAATGGTTCTGTTATGTTTATGGCATTTTAAAAGTGTCTCCATTTTTTTGCCAAGTATTTTAGGTTTATTGGCTAAAAAGTGGTACATAAAAAACTGGTGCAAAATCTGTAACAATTGCGCTTACGGGATTTGTTGTCAGAAGTGGGATTAAATAAAGTAACGTTATTTTAAAACACTAAATATTTTGTTTTAAATTATTCTTATACCTAAGCACTAAAACATATTTTTGAAGTTTGTATCCATTTGTCTTAAATCGTTTTTTGTCAATTATATTTGATTTTTTAAATTTTCTATCATATATGAAATTTAATTAATTTTTTAAACAATCTATAAAGACTTTTATAAATATTTTAAAATAATTTTATACATTTTGACTGGGATATATAGATTTTTTCTTGCTCTTTATAATACACCATAATAAAGATAAATAAAAACTTTAAAATATTGAATTTTTCAATTATTGCTTGAAGGAGTAAACGACGAAGTCAAAATTATAGTTGTTTAAATAGTAAGGCATTGTACATTTAATTAGTAATGTTTTGTTTATAGCCTAATCTGCCAATTTCGTAAGATATAGAAACAAGTTCTGTTTCAATAAATACAAAAGAGTTTAATGAATTTAACAAGATCAGTGGCAAAAAACCTTTTTTATATATATTCCAATTTATAATTAGGTTCAATCAATCAAGGATTGATTTGAACTTTTTGTTAAATGTTAAAAAGCTCTTTCGTAGGTTATTAATAAACGTTTTTAATTTTTAACTTTAACAATATTGTTGAATATTCTCTGTTCTACGTATTTGTTAACTTTTTGTCCATCTTTAACATTTTTAATATAATTACTTTTAGACTAGACACCGCGGCAAATTTCTATTGTTGACATCTTTTTAAAATTAATTTCTGTCTGATAACACTTTTATTTATTGTAAATGTTGTTGTTTCTCCTAGTTAATATCCACTTTCTAATATGTCTATCCTTTCATAAAAAAATACACACGCTGGGTTCCAACCACGGTGTGTATTTAGTGATCCTATTTCGTTAATATTGTAAATTAAAACGCAGCTCTGTCTACCCTACAAACTAACTGTTCTGTCATGAATTTCTTTCTTTTTTTTATTTTATACTTTAGTTTTAAGTTACCTTCTTATTTTTAAACATTTCATATCCCCTGTATTTAACTTGAAAATTTAGGTTATTTTATTTGATTATCAATGCTATTTACCATCCTTTACCACACCATTGAAGTTCCTATTTGACTATTCCATTTTTTTCTCCATTTTTATCTTTTATACAAAAAAAATTGCTACGTACCAATCTACGGTATAAGGAACCAGTATCAAGAAAGCAACCTACAGAAACGGTGCCGGTACTCCGTAGGTATACAAACGTGCTTACTACGCTTTACTAATAAACCAAGCGAGATCCTGCTCCTTCCTATGACATCATCCATTTGGTAAGCTATTCTTTTATTTATTTTGAACACAGAAAATAATTTAGTGAACTAATTATCAAGATGAGTCAGTCTAACCTATAATTTTATACAGTCCACTTAAATTACGTTGTGTAATAAACCCATACAAAGGCTGATTACGTAATACAACACTAACAAGCATGAATATATTTTTTATCAACTTATTACAAGATAGATGAATAATTTTTATTTAACCTACATCGTTGTTAATGACCTTAAAACTTATAAACTTATTACAAGATATCCAATTAGACTCCTGTTACATATATGTTTTAAGAAAAAGTTTGGAATTTCTTTTTCTAAACCGAAAAAAAAACTTTTGTTGTATTAAAAAAATATTGCTATCATATCCGTAAATACTAATGAAAATTTTAAATTGTTATATATAGTTGCACCCTTAGATGAGAATAGTTTATATTTATGTAAGAAAACTTTTGTTAGTCAGTTATCTTTTATAAAAATAGATCAGAACAAGTAAATTGGTAGTTGTAGATTTTTAAATAAAGTATTTTAAAGTGATATTGAGTTTTTATTTGTCAAACGCACGTAAAGAAAATTATTAAAAATTATATGTAGAAAATTAATTCTCACTCCTAGAAAACTATTTATGTTATTACCGCTAAGGATCCAGTCTATGTTACTTAGTGAGTTGCAGTGCATGTCTAACTAATCTTATGAGATTTTCTTTAAGATGTTAGACAATGTTTGGTTTCAATAACACTTAAGTAGATATTTGATTTTATACACAGCCTTTATCTCTCCAAAATAAAGCGGTTTTAACGACAATAATTTTTAATTTGCCTTCTAACCTACTGGAATCCAACTTAAGCCAGAATAAAATAAACACTTTAGGCCAATTACTCATTTACTGCTTGCCGGGTTTAGTAAATTGGGTAAAAATAAATGATATTGGTTACGGTCCTGACTACATGCCCTTACTTTGCAGGCGTTGGAAACTACTTCGCTAAAATTAATGTGTCGTCGGAACTGTATCGTTTTAACATCTTAAATTCCGTGTTTAAACAGCAGCTTTGTCAAGGTTTGTCAAGTAAGAAATTGTAAGGGTTGTTTAACTTTAAAACTGCCTTGTTAGTTTAGCAATAATAAAACGGTTAAGGTTAACATAAGGTAAAACCAGAAACGGGTAGAAGTTTAGAAAGTAAATATGTTGAACCAGTTTCGTAGCACAATTACATTTGTTAGCAAAAAAATCCCTTTTTTAATGTGAACACAGACACATAATTAAGAAATCCTTCAATTTTCTTTTATGTTTTATTTTTCTTGAATTCACAACAGACGGTTACATAGTTTCCTAAAATTAACCGACATCGGTTACTTTGTTACGGTCCTGGATACCTGTTTTGCTTTGCAAAGATTAAGAACTGCTGCGCCAAAATTAATATGTCATCCATGTTGTAGCGTTTCAGCATCCTAAACTCCATGTGTAAATACTAGCACTATCAAAATTTATCATCTTTCAGAATTTAGAGCAATATTAACACTTTAAAACTATCATATTAGTTTAGCAACAGAAATAGTGGTCTGAAATAAAATTTACTTAAGAAACTATTAACAAATTACACGTTAGAAAAAATCAGAAATATAAGACATTATAAAAATCCTGTTCAGAAGGTTTATTAATCATTAGTACCTATCGCAGGTTTTCACGGATGGTGGAATATACAGTGCTATTTTTCCGGCTCCTTATCCATTCGTTAGTAGAAGATTCTTTTGGATGTTTTGTTACCATTCAAGCTAGTATTTTTAAGTGTTGCTTTTCTGATGATACTTGAAAGTCTTAGAAGGCCTAAATAAAATTTCTTATAATTTTAGGGTATTTTAAATCACAGACTATCAAAATTCTTTGGGTTGACAAACTTTGTTATGTTCTGGGAATATTTTACTCACATCACGCTCCAAACAAAAATATTTAAAAAACAGCAAAAAAAAAGTTTGCATAGCTCAGACGTTTATGTTTTTATATACACTATAAGCCATTAAACATTTTACATACGATTATAAACAATGTAACATATCTTATTATGTTATAAAAAACGTAAAATATAAGAAATACTTTTCAATTATGCAACGACATACAATAAAAATTTAAGAAAGGTTTTACAGCTTTTTATTTTCTTAGGATTCTTTTATAAGCTACTGCTGTTGTCCCCGCCTGCAACCGGTTTCTTATGATTGACAAGATGGCGATAGGTGATATATGGCATAAATATATTTTAAAACTAAGCGATACTACGGCTTTGTTTACGACAACATTTAAAAAACAATAAAAAAGTTTGCATATCTAAGACATTTATGTTTTTATATATACGATATACCAACAATATTATACATTAGATTATAAACCATTAAACATACTTTACGGTGTTATGAAAAACGTAAAATACATGAATACTTGCTAATCATGCAAAGAAATATAATGAAAATTTAAAAAAGGTAAATCATGTTTAATTCTATAAGAATTTATTTAAAAACCAAACCAAGTTATGCAACCAATTTTTCTAAAAAGAAAAATTAAAACGAAATGCCAAGTAAGCAATTTTTGTATCTTTAAAAACAAATAAAATAGAATTTTTAAACCAAGAGTTTTCCTTGACAAAACACATTTACTTTTTATTGTGTAATAAAAATAGTAACACACAATTTTAAGTTAAGTAAGTAGTTAACTACCAAGGGTAACCTTTATTAGTAATTCTATCTTTTTCTTTATCCAAATAAATTAGATAGTGTGATTTTAAACTATTGCCTAAGAATTACAAGTAACTAGTTATAAAGCTTTTTTGTTTCATATTAAAATAACGGTATTTTCTACCCAAATATTTCATAAATATAAAGTAAGTAAAGTTTCATTTATATTCTGACAACCACTTACAATAATAATTGTATCTTTTGAGCATAACTAAAGAAACAAATAGACATTAAAAAAGTAAGAAAAATGAATAAGGTATCCAATTATAAATAGAACACCCTGTTTTATTTAAAATAAAAGATCTATTTATCCTCTTTTTGAAAATATAGAGTTTGCGGGCATTTCACTTCGCCATTTTGGAATTGTTTTTATTAAAAAAAATCAATTGATAAAAATTTTCTTTGCCTTAGAAAACAGAAGATTTGATATGTTTATACGTTTTGACAGCATCTTGACACGTGTTAATATTTTGTCGTCGCTTTATTTAAATCAACAACCTTTAAATATGGAATATACTGAAGGTCAAAAAAATAAAATATTACTTCTTTTTTATGCAAACAATGCAAATGTCTTGCAAGTTCGGTACAAATATCATTAACGTTGTCCCAGATAACGAATACCTTCGAAAAACTCGATAAAGTACATTGTTCGTCAATTTGGAGAAACAAAAATGGTTAAAAGAAAAACGGGAACAGCGGCTACAAACAAAAAGTAGGATTTAAATATTTCTTTTTATTTTTAAGGTGAGTTTTATTTTACGAATAGCCAAAAAATCTTGGCAGTAATTTTTTAAGAAAATCTCGAATGAATAATTTTAAGGTATAAAATTAAACAAACAAGTCTTGGAGAAAAATTAACGATACATTAAGGAAACATAATTTTTATTCCTACAATTTTGTGCCAGTCTAATACTTAACCGACTCTCATAAGATTTAGCGGCTTAGTTATTGTTAAGAAATGATTCAAAATCTTTAAAACAATAGATTTTTTTAACAAAATTTTGTTTACTGATAAAACGATTTTAACTACGGCGGGATGTATAATAGAAAGAAGAAGCAATATCGGGCAACTAAAAATTTCCACAAAATCCAAATTATTTAGATACAAGGGCGTATGTAGGTAGCTAGGTAAGTTTAAAGTGAGTAGGTATAACACCCTTCCACCGCGACCGATCGGTCTATTGTGGCCCACACCCTTTTATATTTCTCCCACCAGGTCCAGACTCCTAATAAATCTGATGATCCTGTTGGGAGAGATCTTTCACCCCCGGCAACAAGGTGTCGTTGCCGAGAATTGCGAATCTAAGCCGTGCCAGTGCTGGGCACGAACACAGTATGTGTTTTGCCGATTAATCCGCCTCCATGCACATGCGGCACTCGGCGTCTTCCGCTAGGCCGATCTTGTGCATGTGGTACTTTAATCTGCAGTGTCCCGTGTACAGTCCCACCAGAGTCTTAAGGTGTACCCTTGATTGCTCCAGCAGTTTGACAGTACATTGTTGATTCGGTGGGCTTATGAAGGCCTTCGAGTGTCTGAGACCCGGAAGTCCATGCCAGTACCGAAGATTTTCTCTTTGTGTCCAAGCTGATATGAACTGCTTGACCATTTCATAAGATATACCGATGACCGGTTCCGGCCCTGTGAATTTTTTTCCGCCCCCTCTTGGCAAGGAGGTCTGCGGATTCATTACCCTCTAGGCCGGTGTGTCCAGGTATCCACAGTAGTGTAACCTTAATGTTTTGACCCAGTTTGGTCAGCGCATCCTTGCAATTTTAGACGGTTTTCGAATTGCACCAGCTGGATTCAAGAGCCTTAAGAGCTGCTTGACGGTCGGAAAATATTTTAACCGTCTTACGTGCCGATCAACCAGCAGTCTAGCACACATCTCAATAGCAAATACCTCCACTAGAAATATGCCAGAGTGCCCAGGCTAAAGGAAAACTCTGCCCTCGGCCTCTGTCCATATATTCCAGCTTCAACATCATCCTTGGTTTTGGAGCCATCGGTGTACCAACAGATTTCAGCCCGGAGCAGGTCGGTCGTTTTTCGACTTCAGTCCTCCCTTTGTGGGTAGACTACACTGTAGGGCCGGTTGTAATTGGTTGGTGTAGGCATTATGTCTGAGGGCATTCCCAGTCTGTCACAGATCAGAACATTCCTGAGGAGACTGGTGCTCTCCATATGACACGCCTGCGGTTTGTTACGGACCGCTTGATAGAGTCTGTATGTTGCCCACCTTGCCTCTCTTTCCAAGTAGATATGCAGAGGAGGCAGTCCTAGGAGGGCTTCCATGGCCGCCGTTGGTGTTGAGCGCAGCGCGCCCGTTATCATTAGGCAGGCCTGACCTGTAGGCTGGATAGCTTTGCTTGGGTCAGCCGCTGCTGCCCCTTGCGCCACCATGCCACAGAGCCATACGTGATCATTGGTCTTATGACTGTCACGTATAGCCAGTACATCTGTTTTGGTTGCATGCCCCAGGATTTGCCACAGATCCTGCGTCATGTACAAGGGCGTAGGTCTCTTTATGTTTGGTGTGGCATATTGGGCAATAAGGTTATTTGATCAATAATTTTTAAAATATCCATAAAAGGAGATATGTATCTACATTTTTTTAAAGATAAAAACCTGCTTAAAGACATCCCTTTTTAGCAATGCAGAAACCTTATCTGGCACCAGGACAGGAAGCCCCACACACTGTTGCACCAGTAACTTAGTATCTCAACAAGAAATATAGTTTTTGGATAGAAAGATATGGCACTTTTAGATAGCCCTGATTTAAATCCGCTGAATGAATTTGTGCCGAGTTATTAAACAAACAAAATTTATTATGAAAGGCATTTAAGTATACTAAAACAAAAATTTGAAAATGATATTATGTTAATTTATAGGAACCGGTGCGATTTTGTTTTTAACGCGATCAATTGTAATTTAGGAAAAAACATGTTCAAGTGCAAAAAAAAAATAATAGAGGTTACGTTGAAAATGTGATTTTTTTAAATTTTTTAAGTTCATAATAATTTTTTGTTTATTAAGGCAATGCTGATTTTTACTATAAATTAAAAACTTAAATAATTTTTAAAAGGCTGAATAGAATACCAGCAAATTATACATTTTTTAAAAGAAGGTGACAAAAGTTTTATTCTTAATAAAAATGTACGGGTGTTCCATTAAAAAAAGGTAATTTATTCATTTTTTTTAACTTAATTTATATTTTTTCTTCCGTTATGGTCAAAAGATAATAGATAAAAAAAACATAAAACTTTAATACGAGAAGTTTTTTAAATATACTCTTACACTGAATTTAGAGATTAAAAAAAAAATTAAAGAGACTTAAATTATTTAAAAACACAAAAAAACAATTTAATAGCGGGTATGTCTACCTCTCGCAGCAATGAGAGCTCGTAATCTTCTTGGCATCAAATGAATACAATTTCTTATCATTTTCTCGCGAATAGGCTGATATTCCTTTGCCAATCTTAACTCTATCACCCCGAACGACAGCAGAATAGTTTTTTTCAATTTTTGATCCAGTATTATCCAGATACTCATTTACCTACGTATCATACCCCCTAAGCAAAAAGGGGGTATTATCAAAATATTTAAAAACAATGTCAATGCATATACCTACAAACTGATTAAAAAATTCAAAAAATCGAAATACAAATAAAAAAGTTATAAATCATTAGACTAAATCAACAATTTTAGGTGGCGGAATTTTGTGTTTATTTTTTTACATGCGTAAGTTTAATTAGAATACTTTATTTTGTATTTGTGTTTACAGTGCCAATAACTTATTCATAAAAGAAAATCGAGAAGTAGCTTAAAAGCTGTTTAAATTATACGTTTTAATAGGTCCATTTTTAATATAAAATACTCCGTTATCCGTCTTTTATTAGTTTCCACTTCACAGAAATTACTTTTGGATTAAAATATTTGTCATATTTGCCAAGTCAGATTAACCCACCGAGGCCTTTCTCTAGCTAAATCCCCCAAAGTTTGCCTAGAGGAAATCTTAACTTAAAACTAGTTGGAAGTTAGAAACGGTTTAAGCTTCTTCAGAATACCTGACTTCTGTAATAGGTTTGTTGGTTAAAGGAAGTAAAGTATCTATTAAAATTAATAATAAAATATCCAAGTGATTTATAAGATTCGTTAAACTTTCCAGGTAGAAAAAACAATTTAAGGGGACAGTAATAACAAATTTCGCTTATAAATACCATATAATTATAGATATATTTATTAATCACAGAGAACTTTGGTTCTACATTTAAAACCAATAAAATAAATTAGATTTTTTAAATTTATTATTAACCACTTAATATCCATTTTAAGGTATATGGGCCTTGCTGAATAAATTTCTTTATAGGTTAAAAAACAAAATTTGTTAGAAAACACAATCCAATAATTTAAAATGCTAAAATTTTGTAAAAGTATAAAAAGAAATATTTATAATTTAATTTTTTAAAATATACCTTAAAACGGTTTTTTATAATAAATATATCGTATCCGTATTTTATTAGTTTTTGCTTTACAGAAATAAAGTTTAATTTAATATGTTTGTTGCAAAAGTAAGTTAAATTAATCCATTAATGCCTTATTTTAGCAAAATATTTTTAAAGTTTACAGGGAAGATATCTTTCCCTAAAACTGGTGGAATTTGGATTTGGTTTGGGCTTCTTCAGAATACATGTCCTTTTTAAGAGGTTTGTTGGTTGGAAAAAGTAAGGACAACAATATTATTTAAAAATAGTTGAAATCGCCCTTATTGTGCGGGTGTATTAAATAATTAACAACACACTTTTGTAGTTACGTTTTATTTTAACTTGTTTAACACCTATAACATAACAAATTGTGATATTAAATTAAATTCTTGGTTACAAAGCACTCTTCCAGTAAAATTTGGAGGTCTCGGAATAAGGGATACGTTCACCTTGTCTATTTCTGCTTTTTTAGGTTCAATTAATGACGTATCAGATTAACTTTCCAAAATTTTACTTTCCTATATTCTTGCGACAGTAAATAATGATTTCAGAATTTGTTTTATTAGATGGTTATCTGTTTGCAATCGACCACAAGAATTACCAAAAAAAAACAGAAAGATTTTGACTTTTTTATTTTCCAAGCTCGTCACAAATATATTACAAACATGATGACAGACAACTGAAGGTAAGGCACGTCTACTTGCTTTTCAGGCCCCTAAAAGTAATATTTGGATTAACGCACTTCCATCTTTGTCCTTGGGAAATTTGTTAGATAACAAAAAATACCATATTTCTATCGCTCTCAGACTTGGTCTGCCTGTGTGTGGAGAGCACACCTGCGTTTGCGGTGAAAATGCTGATATTGGCCTACATGGGTTAAGCTGCAAAAAAAGCGCAGTGCCTTCTTTTAGACACAGTCAGATAAATGATATAATTAAGAGAGCTCTGATTTCAGCTGATAATCCTTCTGTGTTAGAGCCTTTTGGAGTTTGCAGAAGCGATGGAAAACGTGTAGATGGAATAACCTTAATTCCCAGGAAATATGATAAACAATTACTTTAAGACGCTACTTGCAGCCATACACTTGCAAAACCTATCTGGACCAAACCTCTAATATAGTAGGTGCGGTTGCCTGTCTTGCCGAGAATAAAAATCATCTAAAATATGAAGAGCTTGAAGACCGCTTTATCTTCATTCCTTTTGCTGTTAAAACTCTTGGTTCTTTGGGTGATGAGGCTAAGTGTTTTATAAATGAAATTTGCAAAAAAATTCTAAGCAAAAAATCTGGAAGTTTCATTATTCAAAGAATTGGTTGAACTGTGCAACGGGGTAATGCAGCATCGGTACTAGGTACAATCTAGAAAGACCTAGGACTTGATGAAGTTTTTAATTTTTCAATATAGATTTAGTTATTTAGTTTATTCTAGAATATTGTTATTTGGTATTTATGAAAATATATTATTTGATGCTCGAAATAAATAATTTATAACACCTTTTTTAAAATATAACGCTTTAAACGAATAAAACAGATATATGCAGCGTAAACGGACAAAAAAAGATACAAAAATAAATACCAGTGGCTATGTTACAATTAATAAATTATTTCCAAAACAAAAAAATGCAAACAAAAATGCAAAAGACTAAAGATTTAAGTCAATCTGTAAAAATAAAAATGGGAGTTACCATTTATGAAATATATAGACTAAAACAAATATTACACATAGGTTTTAAAGGATGCTTTAAGAGAACGGTTTATTTTAAAAATTGGATTTGGCACTTTATCAAAATGTATTAAAAGCTTTGGTTTTTACTTTGAAAAATACTCTAATAGAAGATATTTGTGTAAACTACCAACTATTGTAAGTCAACCTGTTCAATTTTTAAGGGAATATACACAAGACTATAATTCAAGATTAAGAATAGTATTATTTTTAGATGAAACTTAAATATTTTTAAATAAGAGTGGATTAAAATTCTGACAAGATAAATCTAAAAATCGCAATAAAAGAAAAAAGGATATGGTCAGGAAAACAATTTGTGTTTAACATGCCTGGTCTTCCAGGTGTTAGTTTAATTCTTTCTTCTTAGTCTAAAAGTATAGACTATCATGACAATATGAATTGTAAAATGTTTCAAGAATGGTTAAAAAAACAGTGAATACCCAATTTACAGAAGCCTTTTGTAATAATATTAGACAATGCTTTCTATTATTTAAGAATTTTAAATAAATAACCAAATGAAAGATGAAGAAAAAGTAATATAATTGCTTGATAAAAGAAAATCAAAACCCCTTGCCATATTTGTTAAAATCTGAACTTTTTCAATGGCTAAATCACTGAAAAAACCAATCATTTATGCAATCGATGCGTGTGCGTAAATATGGCCATGAAGTTTTACGATTGCCGCTGTACCATTGCCAGTATAAAGCGATTGAACCTATACAAGCAGGATTAAAATCTTATTATAAGAAGCATGTGGGTAATGAGCTTAAATCTAATCAGGTTAAAGCCGTTTGAAAGAAGGCACTGAACCACGTTACAAAGGAGTACTGGCGAAAATTAGTTAAACATACCTGTGGGAGAGGCACCAAGAACTCGATGTCCAAATAGAACCAGTAAATATTACCCCATTTAAGGATGACTTAACAGTTTTTTGATCCCAGTAGCGATAGTAAGGTTATTAGTATTATAATTAATTTGTTTTTTTCGTTATTACGTATATAAATCAATATCCCTTAATTCATTTTTATTTATTTACTTAAATCCTCGAGCTTTTTCTTCTTTCCTTAACACTTTGTTTCTTTTTTTATATATGATTATTCTTTTCTTTCATACATCACTTTTGCAGTATTCCTAAACTAATTTTAAATGCTTAAGTTACTTCTTTTTAATGATTTTTAATTTTTGTTTTTGTTTTTAAAATATTAAATGTTTTTATATCCAAGCATTTTTTTTCCATTTTGTTCAGTTTTTAGCTTCTATAAACTAATACAAAAAATGCAATGGACTTTTAATTGGAGAGTGTTTAAGTATATGTATATGTGCTAGGTAAAAGAGGCAACAGAAAAAGTAAAAACTTCCAGTTTTTATGCAATCCTTTGTATAACATAATGAAATTTGGCATTTATTTGAGGACCACTTTCTAAGAACGGGGACAAGAGCTTTGCAAAGGGTTGCAGCTGTATGTCTGAGAACTAACCTTGCTGCACACAATTTGACCTTATTTAATTTAGTTAAACAAAAAAATCAAATTTGTCAAGTAACCTGTATTTTTTAAATATGTAAAAATGTACAGGTTGTCCTATATGAAAATCAAAGGTTCGTGACATTTCCGGTGAAACTGGAAGTCCAAAAAATTTAAAAAATATGTTAAAAAATTATATTTGAACAACCTCCCAAACATGCCATATTTAAAATCCGAAATGAAAAATTTAAAAATATAATTCAAGCTTTAACACAAGCGCATATACATTGGCTTATATTTAAACGCGACTAACATTTTCGTAGCCACGATTTTTTAAATTTATTTCGTATGTATTGTGCCTTGTGAACCCGATCCATAAGAGTAATCCCGACTATATTTAATGATTTATTTGCAAAGTTATTTTATTTTAAGTTTATGTAATATTTAAGAACAGGCTTGGAAAAAATCCCTTAGTAAGTAATATGCAAGTTGAAGGTTTAATATTTAAGAATTTAAATTAAAAAAAATAGCGAAATAGTTTTTGTAATTATTAACAGAAAAATGGATACTATACAAAGTGTTTAACGGAAAAAAGCAATATAAAAAAATCATCTCACTCTTAAGCATAATAGTAAATATGTGAAATTTAGGTGAGCAGGAGGACTAGGATTGTACTAATTTATTGAAGTGTCCCTTACAATGATAATGTAAAAAAATAGACTGGTATTTCAAATAGAATTTCTCCATCGCAGATACATTCTATATTATTGTGGCGGATTCCTGTATTAAAAAATCTTCGTTTAATGCTTGTCAAGATGGATGGACGTGTTCGCACAGGATTTATATTTCGTGACTAGGACTGGCAAGTACCCAATAAATATTTTGTGATAGGATTTATTCACTTACAATGTACTTTTCGATGCGACTTTTCGGTTTATTATTAGGGCCATCTAGGTTTCAGAGCTTGTTTACATAAAGTCTGGGTTTTGAGTTAAAGTTGTAGAAGATGTAACACCAAAATCCAGTAGTTTTTACAGTTCATGTCATTTTAGGAGGAAAGGCCTATTAAGTTTATCTTCTGTGAAGAAATCATCGCCTTAAGCTGGTTGGTCGGGTTTAGAATTCCTACGCTTTACCGTTTTTTTAACTGGCAAAGCGTTTGGATTCTGAATCTGGACTCCCAGAATTATCTGCAAGAAAATGGGATACCAAAATGTATATTTTATTTTTAGGTACTTTAAATATTAAATTTATAAAAAATAACTTTTTTATTATTTTTTTTATATATATCACCCTAAATCAGGTACGTCTCCCAGTAGGCCACCAATTAAACCCTGTAGACCTCAATACTTTATATGCATTTAATTTACCACCAGTGGTAAATGGATTGGTTTACTGTAAGTTCCATGGCGTTGATTAGTCTTTTAATATATTGTTATTATCCTACAATTGTACGTTTTGTAATGGATTAAGTACCTTTTTTTATTTTTTTTTCTGATAACATTGTTTTTTGTTTTTAATATCTATAAAAAGGGTAAATCAAACTAGTTTAGATTTTTTATTACTTTTTTTAACCAAACATAAAACTAAAATATGATTTTTTTAATGTAATTCATAGTATGATTTTTTATTTTTAATTTAAAGTAGCCCTGTCATTGGAAATATATTTTTAAAAAATTGTAATATAATTAATAACTGTACCGGGTGTCCCATTTTCGACACTTTTATAGGGTATCTCCAAAATTGTTAGTGCGTCAAAAAAATAAATAAAGGCGTGTGTGCTCTTTCTGGATCAGACTTAAAATGGTAAAATCAAAATTTAAAAAGTTTTGTTCGCTTAAGAGATACGGTGAAAAATAAGAAAAATTGTTAATTTCAGAATGACCATATATTTTATTAGTTAAAAGAGATACATAAAAATGTTTTATACAAAGGATTTACTGTAGTGATTTTTGAATAATCTGCCGTTTTTAAAATAAGTATACGAGGTCAGGTAAAAAATTTATCATGTTTTAAAATTTAGGACTCTGTATATTTTAATCTAAAAGTAGCATATTAGATAATGTTTTTAAAAATTTAACACACCATGGATGATTTTGGTTTACTATGCGATTTATTTAACTTTATTACTTTAACCCACAGTAGGCTATGAACAAAAGCTAATATGCTTGAAAACAAGGAACACTTGGATCTATAAGGTGGTCACCACAATATCCGGATCTAACACCTCCTGATTTTTTTTGGGGAGTGTTTGCAAACAAAATTTTTATTTTTTATAGTTTTTTAATTTACTTTCTGATTCCACTACTTCTTTTACTCTTTGTATGTTAAAATCTTTCATAGCCTACTGTGGTTTAAAATGATAAAAGTTTAAACAAATTGCATAAAAACCAATATCATCCATTGTGTTATATTTTTGAAAAGGGAATAGAATATGTTATCTTTTTGGATAAAGACAGATTATTCAACAATCATTATAAAAAACTTTTAGGTAAAACATTTTTTGTATCTCTTTTAACTAAGAAAATATGGGTTTATTTCAAAATTGACACTTTTTAAAATTTTTGCCCCGTATCTCTAAAGCGAGAGCCAAATTTCAAATTTGGATTTTTACGATTTTAAGCTTAACCCAGAAAGTGAACATAACGCCCATATTACTTGTTCGACAGCACTAACAGTTACAGAGATAACCCTATAAAAGTGCCAAAAATGCAAAAACATTTACATACAGAATATCGTGTATTAAGTTCTTAAAAATAAAATGTGTGTTCTTAAATGTATTTTTATTTTTACACTAATATAGGTTTTATGAGCAGTTAAATAGTCTAGCATAACTGTCATTAAAATCTGTTAATAATATAATATTTAAAAATACGAATTAAACTTTCCGCAAAATGAGCCCTAAAAAGATAAAATATTTAAAGAGTACCCATTTATAAAACATTTAAAAAGCTATTTTAATTTAGACTATTACATTGTTTTATAAATATTCTACAAGAAACCTACTTAAGATACCAAATAGTATATTGGCTTGGGATTCTTTGAGTTTCTCCAGGGTAAAGTCAATTCATATTTGTTATAAATAAAAGACTTTTCTTCACTAAAGGTTTAATTTATTATGGGACCCGACGCGTTTCGGTTAAACAACCATTATCGAGGGTCAGTTTTATATCCGAAAAAATGTAGTTGTATAACACTTATAAATAAATGAAAAAATAAAACCAAACTTACATCACTTTGACACATGATTTATTCATTAATTCATCGACTCTTTTCTATTCCTCTTTTGCCTATAGATTTCATTAATAGAAGAGAAACATCATTTACCAAATTGCAAAAAATAATGGTTACTTCAAAATGCTAATAGACAAACTAATAAATAAAAAGTTTACCAAAGTTAGAAGGGAGATGATTAACAGTAGGGATGAGTCAATTTCACCTTGGCAACCTCCTAAATACATTAAGTTAACTTATTTAAATAGTATTTCACCTAAATTGTAATGTATTGAGATATATTTTGGAAAATGTACGCATAGTTTATAGTGCTGCAATAAACTTGAAATATATGTTATTACAAACCAAAGATCAAGTTGAAACCATTCAAAAAAGTGGAGTCTACAGACTGAGCTGTGGTGACTGTAACTCACAATATGTGGAAAAACAGGGAGAACTTTTAAAACATGAAAGTTTATAATTTACTGTTTTGGTTGTTGTTAGTTTTTAATTAGTGTTGTGATCCTATGTAAAATGTATGCTTTTTTGTATTTTTATGCAGTTTACCATGTGCAAAAGTGATGTAAGTTTGGTTTTATTTTTTCATTTATTTATAAGTGTTATACATTTACATTTTTTTAGATATAAAACTGACCCTTGATAATGGTTGTTTAACCGAAACGCGTCGGGTCCCATAATAAATTTAATGAAACCTTCTTAGTGAAAATAAGGTGTTTTATTTATAACTTGGGTTAATTGTTACTTTGCTGTTAGTTTTTAGAATACACTTAGCATTGGTCCTGGAAGGACTTTATTTACTCATTCCTGATAATTAGCTGCAGTTACGCATATAAGTAAAAAACACTAACTAATTAGATTATTAATAAAAATTTTAAATAAACTACGCAAACAATTTATTAAATAAAATTGAATTAATCAGCATTTCTGTCCATAACAATATACCGGCAAGGGAATCTGGCAGTGGCCCAGTTTAGTGAGAAGCAGCTCCTTTGTTGCATAACACTTATCATCAAAACTCCCGTAACTCGGTATTATCTTTGGGATAAAGCGAGAAGACGCCTGGGATTTTATGCAATATGCCTTGACGTTGCCTCTAATATACATACCATTAATATGTATTGTTTATGTAGCTGGATCCCGTCTTTCGCAGTGATTGTTTGAAATATACACCAAGAAGCACCGGTGCAGTCTTCCACTAGTAAACTTTATGGGTAATATCAGGCTGGGTTGCATATAGTTGTTAAGTTAAAGTTCGTAATTAACTTGCAGAACATTTTACATAGTTGATAGTAGCCATTCTGCAAGATTTTTAGTAGCGAATAATTTTAATTTTAGGCTATTAACTACAAGAAATAAGAGAACAAATTCTCAAGAGTAATTTTATGATTAATTCTGCAGTTAGGGTAGCCAAATACAAAAAATTACAAAGGGCAATTAGGCACCTTTGGAAATGGGGTAAGTGGGTTATTATTGTCCCATTGAAGGGGCACCTTTAAAAGTTTTTTTTTTAATTGTAAAATACAAGCACAAAATAAATTAAAAAAAAAAAAGTAGGTTTTTTTCAATTTTTGGCCCATAACATTTTTTTCAGGCCAAGTAGGATAGATATTGTTCCATCAAAGAAAATGTTAGGTCAAAACCTTTAGGATGGGCGTTGCAAAAGTATTTTTATTTAAATTGTCGGATATATATACAGAGTGATTCTTGAGGAAATGTCAATACTTCAGGTGCGTAGTCAGGGTCCAAAAATAAACATAAAAGCCTATACAAATAAAGGTCATCAAGGCCTTCGTTTTCGAAATACAGAGTGTTAAAATTTGTATTTAATTTTTTAAATAAAATCTATAATAATGTAAATATTGGAGTAAAAATTGGTATCCGGAGTTTTTTGGTATGACCGATTCGAATCTAATTTTATTAGGCTCTTACTTGTAGGGGAAGGCACCTACACGTCTTTTTCTATTTTGAACAATCACAACTTTTTTGTACGGCCCTGTATTACATTTTTAAGTAAACTAAATAATTCTTTTGTTATTTTTACGTCAAAAAGGTATACTTGTTAAAAGTTGATATGAGCAACCTGTTTTCGAGTATTCCTGTATATATATATATATATATATATATATATATATATATATATATATATATATATATATATAATATATATATATATATATATATATAATATAATATATATAATATATTATTATATATAATCCTTGATGTCAAATAATTTTTAGGTAATTTTGGAAATTTTAAATGTCATTTTTAATAATATATAAACGCAATAACTATTTACAACACATCATTTAATTATGTTATAATTATTAAAATAATACTATAAAACACATTTTTTCTGTACAAAAATACTTGTTTTTAAATAAAATTATTTGTTATTATAGAAAAATTGGCAGAAATTAATAAAAACTTGCAAAATATTCCTAAAAATCATATTTGTAAAAGTTTAAAAAATATATATATATTTTAAGCCATGCTTGTTTTAAAGGTTTTTTTGTCAGCTTTTTTTTGTGAAACAATACATATACCCATCCGCCGTTAGAAAAAAGATGTGAACAAAATAATGAAGATAATGACAAATTAACCTTGTTTCCAAAAAAGCAACCTTAACTGAAATAACACCTTCTGATATTTTTATATTTAGGCGCCCAAAAATTATAATTAGTCATAAAAGTGCTCCCACGAAATTTTTTCTTATTCAAAATGATTTCAGCCTGTTTAATAAGTACTACTATGACAAAATAATACAAAGGACATTATTGAACTTTATTTAAAATTATTAATTAAAAGTTGTTATACAACTAAATATAACATCGCATACGATACTAGGCTTTTGCTTTGTGGTGCCAAAAGCCTCAAATGTCGTCGTGGAAACGCATATTTACTGTTTCTTTACAAACTTCTTAATGGAGGAATTGACTGCACTAGTCTTTTAAATTTAATTACGTTTTTAATACCTATAAGACGCACAAAGCAAGCACAGTTATTTAACGAATGTTATCACAGAACTAACTATGGCTGTAGTGCTTTTGTTGACCGTTTGGCTTAATAATTACAATAGGTTTTTCTCTGATTGTGACATCTTTTATGTTAATTTGATTTCGTTAAAAAGATTGTTAAGTGGAAGTATGTAGACCTGTCTTCCTTATATGGTTTAGCTAGATTACTCTCTTTTTATTCGCCTCAATTTAGTTTAATTTAATTTAATTTGATTTAAATTTAATTTTGTTGTATTTTTTTCGCACCATTTAGAATATCTTATTCTGTAGTGTACTGATTTGTAAATAAATAAAAAATAAATATGTTAAGTTTCTAAAAACCCAACAAATTGAGTCTTTTACTAGTAATAATTATGCTTTTTTTCTTTTGCAAACTATCTGCAGAGACGATTCACTTTATGATGGATTATTGGTGTGGCAAAAGTTGGAAAGCAAATTATAAACTTAAAATAATTCATCGTCTGGTATAATAATTTAAGGTAATTTTTATTGTAAAAATATTATTTTTTATTTTAGTTTACCATTTTTAATGTGCTTGTTACTTGTTTGATTTAAAGTAATAGAATTTTCTATCTTCTTAAAACATTTTTTTTGCCTTAATTTAGAAATCTCGGGTAATTTTTAGCAAAACAGGGATAATGGAGGCTAGGACAATGTCTTTATCTGGATCTTAGATGGTTTCGGAACAACATTGGTTACGTGCTCAGTTTTAGAATAGGTTTTGGGTTTTCCTTTTAAAATAAAAGTAATTGTATTTAATGGAATAACTGTCGTTGAAGGTCTTTGAAATTTAAAGTGCATTTATCCTTTTGTTGCCGTTTTTATTTAGTTTCTTAATTTGCTAATTTACTTTAATAATTAAATTAATAAATAGGATAAAATGGGTAATTTTCAACTGGTTGTACTTCTAGTCTTCAGCAACTAAGACAATGATTAGTATTACAAAGCGATATATAAACGCGGCAAAGACCGACATATTAAAGGTTTCTTTTGCAATTTCCAAAATGTTTTGTATAATATTGCAATATTTTAATTAGGAAATTGTCTATTTAGGACAAAAACAAAATATTATTGTTGTGTATAACCAATATTTTAGCAGATAAATTTTGTTTTTTTTAAAGACAGAAAATAAAAACATTTTTGAAACAGTTCAATTAAAGCTACCCAATATAAGTAATTTAATTTTTGTTTACTTATATACTTACTCATATATACAAGGTGATTCCTAAGTTGACGCTTTTTTTTAACTGTGCATACATAAAATAAACAACTTTTTCAATTAACTTTTTTTAAAAAACCCAAAATGTAACAAAGCTAGATAAACCTATTTGTAAATGTGTCTTGTGCGGGATTGGCCGGAAAAAGAGTTTATTTCTTATTTACCAGACGAGGTAAAGGTTTATTTTAAATTATTGTTAAATCGCGAAAATGGCACAATACAAAAACGATAAATTCGTGGATATCTTGCTGATTTTTATAGAGTTTCGTCAATCAACGGCCGCTCCTTCGAGATTGTACGCGTGATGGTTTCCGTTGTGTGCTCATCCATCAACAAGTTCTCAGGTGATTGCAAGTCAGGTCGATTTAAGTCAAAAAAAAGTGTGGACAACATTGCGGTAAAATCAGTTGTATCCCGTTTTCGTTAAACCCGTTTCAAGCCCTACAGCCAGAAGACTTTCCCCGTCGAGTTCAGTTTTGTGTTCACCCGAAATAAAATTAAAAATTTCCGATAGAACCGTACTTGACACACTAAAATAAAAAATAAAAAACGTAAGTTTCTTATTTTTTAATATTTTGAAAAAATTATTTGAAAAAGTTGCTTATTTTAATGGCTTTATACATAAACAGTTTAAAAAAGCGTAACAAGAATCCCCCCTTTATAATAATAATAATAATATATATATATAATATATATATATATATATATATAATAATATATATATATATATATATATAATAATAATAATAATAATAATAATAATATAATAATAATATATATATATATATAATAAATAATATATATATATATATATATATATATATATATATATATATATATAATATAATATATATATATATATTAATAATTTTTTATTTTTAATAATAAATAACGCTTTTTTTTTTTTTTTTTTTTTTTTTTTTTTTTTTTTTTTTTTTTTTTTTTTTTTTTTTTTTAAAAAAAATTTTTAAAAAAAATTGAAGTAAAAATTTGTATCCGGGGTTGTTTGGTACCACGGATTCGAATCAAATTTCTTAGTACGGCTCTTACTGTAGGAGGTGTTACCTACGTCTTTTTACTATTTTGAACAATCACAACTTTTGGTACGGCCCTTTATTACATTTTTAGGTAAATAATTGTTTTGTCATTTTTACGTAAAAAAGCTACTCCTGTTAAAAGTTGATATAAGCAACCGTTTTCAAAATATTTGGATTTTAAAAAAAATTATGGCGCATCTGATTTTATAATAGCAAAATTTAAAAAAAAATTAAAAAATGTATAATTAAACAATATTTATTTTAATTTTCAACAAAAATTATTGTTTTTTAATTATGTTCAGCAAAACATGAGCTAGGTTTTATAATTTTTATTCTTTTTAACTCTAACACCCTTTTGGACTCTAAATACGTACCTAAAATGACATTTCCCCATGAATTTTTATATATAAAATATATATATATATATATAAAAATATATATATATATATATATATATATATATATATATTATGAGAATATAAAAAAAAAAATTTTTAGTTGTGTCACTGTCAGGATAAAAAATCGCAAAAATTTGTGTTGTGACACAATAAGGCATGATTTAGTCATTATACAACAAAAATTATTGACGGTGGGGGTCAGGTTGATGTGGTTTTTACCGACTTTTTAAAGCCTTTTGACAAGTTTAATCACTCTATTCTCTTAAATAAACTCAGTAAAGTTGGATTTATAAATAAATTTGTATTGTTTGTCAGAAGTTACCTAGAGAATAGAACTCAGTACAGGGTAATGGTTTCATGTCAGACTCTCTTACATCTTTATCGAGGTTCGAACATGGGACCCTTATTGTTTCTCATTTTCATAAATGACATTTCTAATGTCATTGAAGTAGAACATCATCATTGCTGATGACCTGAAGCTATATACTCGCATTGAGACTACGGAGGATTGTGAGAGATTGTAAGAGAGTTTAAGGGCTGTGCAGGCTTGGTGCAACAATTGCCTTCTTCTTAATGCCAGGAAGTGCTCAGTAATTTACCAAAAGGGTTAACACTGCTCAATACAATTATCATATTGGTAAAACTGAATTGACAAGAGTAAATAGTACAAGAGACTTAGGCGTTGTTTTAGACTCAAAATTGTTTTTATTTGCATGGTAATAGGATTGTCTCTAAATCTTTACAAATGTTGGGTCTAATTTATGGAAACTGTCAATCTTTTAATAATATAGATGCTTTAGAAAATATATTATTCATTGGTTAGGGCTAAACTTGAATATGCATCGATAATTTGGTCACCATATTATGGTAAACATGTGAGAGCAGTGGCAGCGGTCCAAAGAAAGTTTTTAAAATATTTGGTTTTAAAAGAGGAAGGTACTTATCTACAAATGAGGATAGATGATGGTCTACTGCAACGAAAATTTAGTATGGAAAGCTTGGACAAAGAAGGAATCTTCATAGTGCTGCGTTTTTGTATAAGTTGATTAATGGAGCCACCGTCTGTCCAACGGTGTTGGGTGAAATTAACTTTGCGGTCCCGTGGATCGCAAGTAGAAACAGTAGATATTTCTATTTACCATCTCCCCGTACTAATGCATGCCACCAATACAAAGGATGTGTTCCTTATACAATGGTATTTCATTGCACTGTGATTTTTTAATGAATTATGGATTGTTTGTTCGAACATGTTCAGATTACCTTTAGGTATCTGAATTTTTTTTTTAAATTTATTTTAAATTTGTTATGTTTGTTTAAAGTTTTGTTTGCTTTTTTTTTAAATGTTAATTTCTGTTTATACAGTTTATATTTGTAGCCCTGTTAATGGTTACCTGTTGGGTATGTATTAATAAATAAATAAATAAAGAAGAAATAAAAAAGCTACGAAATATTATTTTTTTAAATTTATTTTGGCAGTACAACAATATTATCTAGCTTGAAAATAATATAGGAACATAAACAATTACGTCACAGCATGTTATATGTCCACTTTTATTGATCAAATTCACAGATCATTTCAAATCATGTAATTTCATATACTGTTATTAAGACACTCGCAGTGCGTTAGTATTTAGGCTTTAAATCTTTATAGACTGACCCGAGATACAAAAAAAATACTCAACAAATGACACTAAAAGATATTTAGATAAGACAACCACCTTTCTAGAAGTCTTACCTTTCTCTAGCCTTCTTTCTTGCCATTTGCAAATAGCGTACCAAATCTTCCCAACTATCATTTTTAGAAGCCGTTTCGACGACAGCCATATAAGCAGAAGGATCATCTGCCTTAATATAAGAGTCAATAGCCTCCTTAACTAGCCCTTGGTTTAACTGGGCCTTGGCTAGTTGACTCCATACTGCAGGCTCATTGCAACGTTCTAGAAAAAATAAGATAAAAATATGCATATTCGAGGCAGATATTTTATAAGTGAATCTTCAATAGGTAATTTGTTTTTGGTAGACGTTATATTAGAAAAAAGAAATTAAAAATTGTAATTACCTGCAAATTCATAGGCCCTATCCAAGTCATTGACTTGCTCTATAAGAACTTGAATTGCAGAAGTATTAACGTCGAACTTTCTGAAAATGGCAAACGCTTCTTCATATAAGTGGTTATTAATGGCAATGTTCGCAATGTCGGGAGCATCGTAATTGTCTAGACGATTAATGTAGTCCATTACACGGGTAGCATCGGCTTTGATTGCTGAAACAAGAAATATAAAAGTGTAGCATGTATTGGTACCTTTAAATCAATAATATTAAGTCAGCACACAAATATGCTGCTTTATTTTAAGAAACAACTCCTAGGTTTTTAGTTTTATTAGAGTCAAGTTAGTTACTATGAAAATTAGATTTCGATTTCTTAAAGCCATAAAGTTGTTTTTATTTCCTGGAAGCCGGATACAAAAAGTCCGAAGGCAGCGCAGCTTCCTGGGTTTTTTGTGCCTAATCTCCCATTTTCTTTTATAGCATCCTCCCACTAGTTTTGTTCTTTCTACAAGTCTGTATAACCCCATGACTGGTTGGTTAATATATTCCTGTGGGCTTATTTTGGGTTGCCCAAATAATGCCTGTCTTTTGTGATTCAACACTTTACATTTGCACAGCATGTGGTAGGCTGTTTCTTCCCCCTCATCACATATTCTGCAACTTGGGTCTCTATTGTATGAGTCTGACAAGGAGGCGGCACGGTCTTGGGGTCGGCGATTTGGCTCAATTTTTTTTGTGGTGAGGGAGTGCTCTTAGTATATCATAATATTAAAATACTAAGGCGCACTATTGAGAAAATTCCACAAAAACTTTTTTTTTTTAATTTTTTTGTGTAGCATATATACTGAAAATGTAATATTTTTGTCAAATCGCTTAGTGGCTCAGGCAATAGCGTTCGAGACTTCTAACCCGAAGGTTTTGGGTTCGATTCTGCTCCATGCCTTACTTTTTTTCCGTTCCGTTTCCTGCTAATTCCGAATGTGCCAGTACCCACAGAAGAGTTGTTTAAAAAATATCGATTTTTAACTTTCAGAAAGAAATCATTCTTCGCAGATACTGATTAATAAGACGGGAGTTGAAGAAAAAACTAATTTTAATCAGTACACAAAAAACACTTGATAAATCTTTCAAACATCTATTAATGCTTTTTAAGTCCGCTGTCTATCAGTTTTTTGTGACAGCACATTTTTTGTGAGGCTAACTTTATGCCGGTCACTACAGATAAACTAAATGAAAATAAAATGATATTATTTTGATAATATTTTGAAAATGTATTTCAGTCCAGTAAAAAAATGATTCAATTTTCAGTCTTTTCCAGTTGAGAGAATTGAGAAAAGAAGTTACCCATCCAACAAAGCTGAGGACACAGATCTATGGGAGTCAAGATAGCAGACTAGGACTTGGCTTTAGTTCTACCCAGGCAAATAAGAAAGTGGTTTTAAGGACAGGAAAAGGTAGTCAGGAGTATCGCCGAATAAGACATTTTGGGCTTTTTTCTTACTCCCCGTTGAGTGCTGACACTGACTCCTGAGCATCGACGCAACCGAACGCATTAATGCAGAGACAGATTTATGTGGGATCTGCAATATAACTGGGTGATCTTTAGTTATAAACCTTACTTTTGTTTGGGTGTGGGGAGACATGATCGTCCCACCATTGATATAATGGAATGAAGTACCATCGAATATAGTAGCAGGACACCTCTAGTCTTTATTAGAGAAATTGGTTCTTCGGTACATTCAGAATATAGTGGAACCACATATTCCTCCATATCACGAGATGATCAAAAACTCAATTTTTCAACAAGAAAATGCCATACCACATGTGGCCAGAGTAACCTAGGACTTCTAACTTCTCTTTCTGATCGAACATGTGTAGAACATCCTAAAACTTACAGTACACTCTTTAGACTTGGGCAATTAGACATGAGATGGGGAATATGGGAATATTATTAAAGGATAGACCACCTTATCAGATCAAGGCCCAGACATGTCAATGAGTGTATAAAAATTTGAGGGTCTTTAACATATTATAAATCTTAATCCTTTCATTGATGAGCCGATTTGGCTGAACACCCAATCATTAGCTTTTGTACATTTAATTTGTGTTTTATGTTTAAGTTTTATACAGACTTTTAGTTTTCGGTATCATATTGTTATACAGCATAACCTGCTTTTTAATAAATTGAAATTGAATTGAATTGCTATACATGTAAACATAAAATAAGTAAAACATGTTGTATATTATGTTGTATGTACTTCTTTTTTAATAACTTTACCTGTAAGGATAAGCAAATTCTGCAAGTTCCTATGATCGGAGAAAACTGAACTGTCTAGTACAATCTTTTCCAATAGTTCTATAAGTTCGTTTGGTAAGTCGGCAGTCATAAAAGCCTTGACTGTAACGGAGATGTCCTCGGGATCCTAGGAAATAATAACACTTATTGTCAAAGAAAAACTAATAGTGTAAAAAACAATTTTTATTGCTAATCTGAATATTTAAAATATCTTATTACCATCCATTTAGATGAGTACAACAGAAAAATTTAAAAGCATATAAAGGATGAAAACAAATATTTATTATTGTTCGGTAATTTGGTCACAAAGTTCTTTACTAACAAAATCTAATACTCTTGTACAAGTATGTACACTGCTCAAAAAAATTAACGGAACACCTCTTAGTCCATTTGTAAACTTACAAATCAAAAACGGTACAAAAAACAAAGATTCAAGTACATAATATATCTCCTTTATTATTCATCCCATCAAAAATATTTATATAACTTATTATATAGACAATAATTTTTTTAATCTCTTATAATTTTTGAGATATTAATGATTATTTTTAAAATTTAAAACGTCAATCTCAAAAACTATAAAAACTACAAGAAATTTTATCTGGCATGAATTATGTATTTTTACAAGACCTTTAATTTAAGCTATATAACCTTTTTATCTAAAAATACCAAGCTAATATTTTACAAGTTAATTAAAAAGTGTTCTGGTAACTTTTTTAGCTGTGTATTAACAAAATTTTAATTTGAAAAAGGAAATAAATCATTCTTTCATAAATTTTTTTAAATCGTTCAGTGTATCACAAGGATTATAAAGAATTTATTTTTTTTATGAAGAATGTCAAAAAGTTCTTGGTTTTGGGACTAAAAAAAGGCCAACTAAAATGCAAACTCTTAATATAAGTATATTTACCTGCGTCTCACTAAGTGCGGTCTGTACCACCTGGTCGATTAGCTGTCGTCTGTATGGATTGCTCTCCTGCAAGACCTCAGCCCACAGCTCCGGGTCGCGCCTACGCACTAAGTAGCGAGCTTCGGATTTGAAAAGAGAGTTTTCGTTGCATACTGCTATCAATTCCCTGTCGCATTGACCTCTTTCGTAAGCGACACAGGCCAGATGGGGATCACGTTTCTCGCAATAACGACCGACTACACGGGAATCATACCTAAGAGATAAAGTTTTTTAAGTAGGTGAAATAATTTTCGATCGTTGGTGGGTTTAAGTGGTGTTGGTCGCCTGATATACTGCGGCTTGCCTTCCTAATATAAAGCTGTAAGTCGCCCTGGAACTTGTCAGTCAATGGAAAAAATATTCTTTTTTTGCATATAAATATGTTTATTGGTAAGTTTAAAAACATTACTTTTAACATTACATACATGAAAAAAAGAGCAGTAAGTTAAGAAATATACAAATAAATATACTCACCATTGATTTTCTTTTAGGAATCGTTCAGCATTGTTATTTGAGTCTATGTATATTTTGGCCAATGCATTATGGGTTGCTGGTTCCACACAACCTTCATGTACTCTGCTTTCTAACCAAGGTAGTAATAATTTTAGCCTAAAAATTAAAAAATAAACAACCAAAATGTGCAATACTATATAAAGAATAATAGAACGAATATAACAATATTAATATCAAATTTATTAAAGCTACCTTACCGGTTTCTTTTTTCAACCTCTTCTACCAGCTCATCAGTGGAGAATTGTCCCCTCACGACAAGAATCAAGTTTTTAATGATATCCTCTGAGCAATCAACATCTAACAGGCCTCCCACTACGACAGGTAACCGGCTAGGGTTGACTTTTTGAACGTAGATTTCAATGTATCTGAAAGAGAGTTGTGTACATTAAAACTAAAAAGTATGTTGTTTCCATGAAGCCCAAACAAAATATTAATTTATTAGCTTACTTCTGTAAAGAGTTTCTGTACAAGTACAACACCAAATCGTGCACAAAATCAAAACGATCACACACAATAATTAAAGGCAACTGATCGGTCAATTTAGCTTCCTTTAGGAAATTCTTGACTCTTTCTGGATTGTAACAGTTGGATTCTCTGCATATTCTTTCGACTTCCTTGATTTGCCCTACAAAAGATGGAAAATAACATTGGAAATAAGACTTAATAACGTTTATTTATTTTTGCATTTTTTTTTCAGTTTATTTAGAACTTAACATTGGCTAATAATTATTTATATTCTTTCTTATAAAAATGAACACAAAAAAGAAGTATAATAATATACATATCTTTTTAAATGTAATTTTCACATAAAATACTTTGTTAACAATTTCCTTTAACGAAAGGCTCAATGCGGTATTAGCAAATGTAATATGACTTATATTATTCCAAATAAACTAAAAAAATGTTTACAAACTGCTAAAAACTAAATATCCTTCTTGAAAACCAATAAACTGGTTTTCCTCTTTACCTGTTTTGCAAGCAGCTTGGATATACTTAAAATGAACCTCTTCATCCTGAGAGAAGTTTACAATGGATCCCAGGAAATAAAATAGCCCCTTTGCTCTCTTGAAACTTTAAAAAGATCAATGAGGGCCAAAATCAATTGTTGGAAAAAAATTTTGTAGGCGATCTAAAACGCAAATTTGTAAGTTCTGTCTGATGTTTGCTGTTAACATAGCCTAAAAAATGCGATTATACATGGTACCAAGACAATAACACCAAATTTTTTTTAAAAAAAGTATGCAGGGATCTAATTTTCTTATTAATAATAATAATAATAATAATAATAATAATAAAGACTTTATTGTAAAAAAAAATTTTTAAAAAAGGCAATTTGGGGATAACCCCCTATCTTAACCTAATAAAGAAAAAAAAACAATTTATTAATATGTATGTATATACATATAAAAATTTAAACTTATGTACTATGTATGTAATATTATTTTAATATGTATTACAATTTTAGTTGACGTTGTGGAGTGCATAATCAAATCTTTGTGTATGTGACGTAATATACATTTTTGTATTTGAAATTAGTGGGTTCAGAGTTTTAATTTTATGGTATATTATTAAATTTTACAGCTATTTGATATTAAAATGACTCGAATAGTGTTGTTGGTGTAATGGAGGGTTATTATGTATTTATGTCTTAGATCTAAGTTATGTGAATATACCTGAATTTAATTTTTTATACAAATAAGTAGGAAGTTTTTTTTAATAACTTTATGATACAAAACTAAACTATTAAGCAACACGTTCATCCATTTTTTATCCATCAATCTCCCTTAGTTTTGCATTTCCCCCTGTCATCAATTCCACCTATCAAACAACACAACAGTTTTGTATTTGCTGAATGCCTTTTTTTCTTTTCCGGAAAAAGGACCATAAACCAGGTCACAAGGTAAAGTGCGATAGCACTAATGAGTCCAAGATTTTCCTGATTTTTTTATTTAAAAAATGTCTTTGTTTATAAATAAGTTTTAGATTAATATATGCTTTTTATACAGTTATCTATATGCTCAGAAAATCTTAGACCAACATCAATTACAGCCCAGATTTTTGCCACACTAACGCATTTTTAAAGTTTCATTATTTACATTAAATTTAAAGATTTTTGACGTTCCCTGCTAACCTTAGGCCCAAATAGTAAAGGGGTTGACATTTCTTGGGTTCAGCTCCAAACAGTGATTTACAGAGGCTTTAAACAAGGATTGAAGATCACTATTTACTTTTTTTAAATTTGCCTCAACGATATCCTCAGGGTTTTTAAAAGACAGATAAATCTGGGTGTCATCTGCATAGGGAGGATGCTGATAGGTCTTAAATCAGTTAGTGACTCTGGATGTCCCTTTTTTGGAATGGGTAGCAAATGAGCATTTCAGTCCTTAGCAAAGTGGCAGTTCGATACTGTAATTTATTAAATGTGTAATGTAAGGTAATATGGTGGGACAGCACTTCAGTAACATGGAAAACCTATCCCATCAGTACTAGTGGCCTCTGATTTAATTAAAAAAAGGGCAGACCCGAACTTTACTAATAGTCACTGTTCTAAACTAAAAAGTGAAACACCACACTTTAGCTAGAATAAAAATGAAAAATTATCAGGGTCTGGGCTGGGGATGAGTTCAAATTCACAAGTCATTCTTAGTCCTGCATTACAACTGTTTGGGTATTTTTTTGCTAGGACAATTAATTACATTCAATTCAAAAGGGGACTTCCGGGTTTTTTTTATAGTCATTATTGATAAGGCTATTTTGAAGACATGCTTTTTTCGTTGTCAATACCCAGACTTTATATTTCTTAACTG
This sequence comes from Listronotus oregonensis, assembly GCA_019359885.1. Lineage (NCBI taxonomy): Eukaryota > Metazoa > Arthropoda > Insecta > Coleoptera > Curculionidae > Listronotus > Listronotus oregonensis. The sequence goes on along the minus strand of JAHBCN010001854.1, from coordinate 39,100 downwards.
ACGGTAATATTCCCATTTTTTCAGTGTTTTTTTTGATTTATATCTTGTTAATTTTTACGGGAGGCTCATAATATACTTTATGTTTGGAGTAACCCCCGGGGTGCCTTTTTCTTTGTTATCGAGCAGTTCTAAGAGGGCATGTTTTTTAAAAATAAATTTAAAATATATGGTTAAATAAATTAGCTTATCATTAATAGATTGCATAAAAATTATATTATTAAACGGTTAAGAAGATCCTGGGTGAAATGCATCATTATTAAAAAAAAAACTTGAATGCATCTTATTAAAAAACTTGATAAAAAAATGCTGCTAATTTAGGATTATAATATATAGAACCTTTATCTTACCTTAAGACATTCAAGGCTATCCTCAACACTTAAGGTTCCAAAGAAACTGACCAACCATTCAGCAGGCAAAAGGTGTGTATGAACTACTGCTCTCTTAATGTCATATAAGTCGGTGTAATGCTGAGGGCTCTCTGCAATAGACCTGCTTTCTCACAGAGCTGGGCAATGTGCGGTGTCATAATGAGTGAACATATTGTTGCCTGAAAGAAAGCGTGTGACGAGTTTTTAATACAAGAAAATGGTTGAAGAAATTGGAAAATAAAATAGGTAAGCACTAGGTATTTATTTAGCTGCGCAACTGCTTATTTCTTCAGCTTAGAAAAGATAAATCAAATTAAATAATTAAGTTTTTATATTGTACATTTGAATTGCTTCTTTTAATTTGACTTCACTCACCTAAAATGGCATCAGCAACCTGAGGCGCGGACATCAAATTCATTTCAAGTAATCTTGTTTGCAAATGGCCTTCAGTGGGCCTATTGTTCTTCAGTGCATCTAAAAGGAAAGCAGTACATTGTTGGACCATATTTTGTTCCATAAAAATGTCCACTATTTGATTGATATCAGCCAATGGTTCTTCATCAGCTACCAACATGCTAGCAAAAGCTGCGCCCTAGAAGAAAATAAAAAAACTTTCATAAATGAAAAATATAAAGACAGTTCTAATTTACGAAATAACTCGAAGCGGGCGCGGTGTTGAAAAACTTTTTAAACTTTGAAAAGCCATTTTTCGAAAACAATAAATTGACTCTTTCAGCTCCACTATCGCCCTTTAAAATCGTGAGCATCATCCTTTTTACACCCTGTATATGATCTAAGAATTCACGTCGTGAAGTATAAAGATTAACAATTATTTTGTGTCCAATGACAATAAAATTGATCGAGGCAAAGATAATATACTAGAATAGATGGTTCATTTAAATGGGGCGTTTTGAATCAGTTGGAGGATATCAATGCCAATAAATGCGAATAAAGTAAAGTCTAACCCCTGCCCCAGCGAATCGAATCGAAACCTGTCGACATTGTCAATGTCTGTCGCTTGTACCTTATTGGAACGAAGTAGCGAAAGCGGGCGGCTAAACGAATTGTTGTATTTTCTAGTCGCGTTTCATCACGCCAATATAAAGGCCTGCCGGCAACACTGTTTAACTTTCGTTCAAGGATAGCGCAAAAATCTCTCGATGGACATCGGCTCGCGTTAGCCAAAGTCCATTAGGGGTATCAAAAATATAGCATTGAATGGTTCATCTTATCCGTAGTAGTATTATCTTTGATCGAGGCTATTTAACGCGCCATAAATCGCCAATTAAGTAATGCCCGAGTTAGTTACAATATTTTTACGGCGGTCGTTTTGTTATTAAATTGTGTAAATAGTAATTTTTCTTGAATTATTTTCAGTATATATTTGGGTCTTAGGCCACTAACTTGACATATGTGTAATGGTTGCTATTCGAATGACAAGATTATAAACAGACTCAATGTAGTTTTCAGTATTTTTAGTTGTTATGAGGGCTATAAATAAATGATTTTCATACTCATAAATAAACGATCACTGAAAAAAACTTAAAATACTTCGACTATTATGTTTATGCTTACCTGTTCTGGATTGGTTCTCATCACCTGCCTCAACAAAAATATATAATCTGGAGTGTAAGACACTTTTTTAGCATACAACACAATTTTTTGGAACTGTCCTGTCTCTGCAAAGCTCTGAATAACTTTAGCCGGCACATTGGCTCTCAGATAAACAGACAAGGCTAAAGTCGGGTCGACCTGTTTCACAAGATCCCCCAGTTCTTCAGAACACTCGAGTTTTTCCTCTTTTAACCACTTTTCTAAAAGTTGCTTGCGGCCTTGAAGAAGGACCGGTTTGCATAGTTCCAAAGATTCATATCTAAAATTAATGATAAATGTTTATGGCATACATTGATCTAAAATAATTTTGTTAATGACTGTTTAGAATATTATAAAACACAAATTGTAAATATTATAGGCTGAAGGACCTTGGTCGATGGCCTTTTGGGTGATACCAATAAAGTACTTTACTTATAATAAATAAATAAATAATAAAAGTTTATACAATTTTTTGTACCTATTTAATTGTCCTTGATCCAATAAAATTCCAAAATATTGCAACAGAGGACTGTTTTGGCCTGCTTGGGTCGGTACCTGTTGGAACATTTGAATTGTGGCGGGGGTTCTTAAAATTCCTTTAGGAGCGTTAGCAGCAACCTACAAATTTATTTTTTTATAATTATTTTTATTATTTATAATACATTCAAACAATTTTGATCACCATACCTTTGCAGCTTCAGTATACTGTCCATTCTGGAATAACAATTGAAATTTGCTAACAAAAAGCTCCTCAGCTCCAGAGAGGTTGTTTCTAGTGGCCAACCTTAATGCCAAATCTGGATTATGTAAAACTTGATTGACATAACGAATTATATTTTCCTCATCGACCGAGACTGAGAGCACTTGACCTCTTCTGTTAACACCTATAAAATAAGAGCAAAAACATGTAAATATATATTTAAAAATAACGACTTGTTTCTGTCAGTTTCGATTTTAAAAAACAGAACAATTATAGGTTAACACTAAAAGAAAATTGAACTTTTATTGTCTTTATTTAAATTATTCACACTACGTTTTGGGTAGTTCTTTTTCTGTCCGTTATAAGTGTAAACTTGTTTACTCTTGATAACAGACAGAGATTGAACTGCCCAAAACGGCTGCGTGAATAGTTAAAATAAAGACAATGAAAGTTCAAAATTCTTCTAGTGTTAGTACTGAATCACTGTCTAACACACTCAAACAATAATAGTTTAAAGTGAGCAACTGTAACTGAAAAAAAAGAACCATAAATTACAACATAAAGAAATCAAATTTGAACATAAATAACTAGAGACTTATAAGATTACAGACGCTTTTATTTACGTTAAAACTGTTCAACAACAATAGGTTTGTTCCAACAGTCGAAAAACCGTCACCGAACGATCACGCTCATGCGCAGTGATTAAAGTGTGTTCCAGCAGAGACGTGATGGTTATCGGACGATCCTGTTTGTATACCAACAAAACTTGGGATCGTTTAGTTACGGTTTCAGAACGGTAATTCTGATACATGGCCTAAATTGAAAACTGTTTGGGTTGACTTGAGCATTGAACATCTTGGCACTGGATTTTTGATTTTTAACAGCTGTTTCATGTTTATTGTTTCATATTCATATGTTTACTGTTAAGGTAGGATTATGCAGAAAAGTTAAGTTAATTTAAGTTGATAAAAATTATGTTATAAATTAGGACATTTGTGTAAAAATATGCCAATCAGTTTAAAAATAACAATAAAATTTAGCATACGTAGGGCAAATCACTGTTAAGCCGCGTATTCACTTAGCGAATGTATAAGGCCGCACGGCAACGAACGTATACGTTCGGTTAGTGTGGACGTGAATAATTTTATATACGAACGCATGCATTCGGTTGCGGAAAGGTTCGCTCGCTTGTCGGTACATCAAAGGAAATTCGCCGCACATCGTTCTGGGATGTGTACGTATACGAATGAAATACGAATGAAAATGAATTGTCGGAACGAAGGTGATCAACACTACACGCATACGTTTGTTAAATGTGGATGTCAGAGCGTATGTAGAACAAAATTCACGCACATTTACGGTATATACGTTTGTTGCCGTGCGGCTGTATACGTTCGCTAAGTGAATACCCGGCTTAAATAGGGTTTTCAGGATCTATATTTTATTGGTGCACTTTCTGGCAGCTGTCCGGTAATTTGTTAACTTGTTAAATAAATATTTGTATAAAAAATATATAATTTTGTTACATTTTTTTATAACGCATAGGAAAGACGAGTTTCTGTAAGCCTATTTTATGATGTTATTGTGTGGGAGTTTAATTATTTTAAAAAGGAAACATTTATTTCATTTTATGATAAGGTTAAAAAATTTAAATAAGTTAAGAAAGTTAAAAGTTGTTTATCTTTTTAACTTAACTTAATTTTTAATTTATGTGTATAATTAAAACCATTTGATCACATAATGTTTATCTTTTCTTGTGTGACTTTAACTTATTTTAACTTAATTTAATTTTTCTGCATAATCCTAACTTTATTTGGAGAATAGCGTGCAACATGCTTTAGCATTTTCTATTTCCTCGCTTGTTTACTTATTCAAAAACATTAATTTTTACACCTCCTAAGCACATCATTAAATTTAATTATCTTTAAAGATGAGTGACAATAATATGAGTGATATTTGCTAACTTTGATCACAAAAATAATAAGTAGAAAAGTAGGGTTATATTTTTAAAACAAAAAATTTAAAAACTTTTGATTTGACAGTCCCAAAAACGATCCGCAAAGGATCCAACGTTTGTACTTTTTGTACCTCACGAAACTATTTTAAGGCCGCGCATGCGTCTAAGCGCACCAAAAAACAGTTCAAAAACGATTTCGAAACGATACCGGATTTCTTGTTGGAACAAACCTAAAATAAACCTTCTTTTTCCGTCATGGATATTTGCCAAAACTGGTTTGACCCTGGCAACGGCGCCCTGACTACAGAACTTTTTGAAGTAGATCAATTCAAACAGTCGTTTGGGGTGCGGATGTAAACTATGTTGCCAATGGTAGTGTACAGTGAGCCGGGCCGAAATAAGCCGTTTTTAATATTTTTTTGAAAATAATGACGCGCTACTTGTAGAAACCTGTGAATGGGTATTACATTAATTCTGTTAAAAACTGGATGATCTAGGTCAAATTTTGAACGCCCTCATTTAGACAAAAGGTAAATAAAATATATTTTTTTTGCCAAAGCTGAATTTGCGCTACGAAAAAAAATATTCATTTAGTGCCTCTAGTTACTCCTATAACTTATAAACTTAATCGAATTTTTTTTAGCTGACCCCAGGGGGTTTATAAACTTAATATTGTAATCAAAAATTTTAATGAACCACACCTATTTTTTAAATGTGAATTTTTTGGTTTTAAAAAAATAAAAAAGATATTTAAAAAAAAATTTTGGACAAGAAAAAATTATTAAAAAATTAATGATATTAAATTTTTTTCAAAATAAAAATTTTTGAAAAAAACTCAGAAACCAGAGTAAACAATTATAAAAAGATATTGTAAAAATTTTATGCCATGATTTTATAAATCCTTTTATATAAACAATTCAAAAAATTGGATATTTTTTCCGACTTTTTTCAATTTTAAAAAAATATTTTATAAAACATTTTATTTTTAATGTGAGTTTTACTTTTTAAATATAAATAGTCCAATTTGACGTAACAAAGGATCATGGGGATATTTTTGGCAACACGATTATGTCTATTTATGTTATTTTTTTTTTTATATTGGATCTTTTACCGTCAGACGGTACTTGGCTTAAGAGAACACAATATCTGTGCATTCCAAAACGTCATTGCGAACAACACTTATACGTAAGAGTAGAAGCCAGTAGCCAGAATAGAGTGCAATTCATGAAATGTTTTTAAATAAAGTCAGGAAAGTACTTTTGCAATATGTTGTTTCAGGATATCGAAAAAAACACTTTAATACTGCTAAACAGTTTCGTAGCCTATTGCTGGATATTTAAATAAATGATATAACTTGTGAAAGAATGTATATTACCAATGATTCCTCCGGTGCCCTCATGTGGAGCAGTTACAAAAATCGTCTCACTTGAAATTCTATTCATGTATATGCAAACAGCGCTTTCGATATCGTACATGTGGATATAGCCATATTTTGTGATTAAATAGATGACGTCGTATTTCGTCGATACTTGCATCGCTACTGGAAAGTCGTTTTGGGCTTCTGGTGGAAAGAAAACGTCTACCGTCTTTTTGGCGAAAGGCTGGTTACCGGGAGGGCTTTGGCCAACCTGAAAACAAAAATTTGGATGTTTATTTGGTCAAGTTTTTACAATAAGTGGTTAGAAATTCCGATTAACCAATTATAAAGGTTGGCTTGACGTAAAGTTTTAATTTTTCTACAACTGCTATAAAAAGTCGCCAAAGGCGCACGGTAAAATCAATTTTTTGCATAGAAAAAAATGAGAGAAACGAGGCGATGTACACAATTACCCCACAGAGGACTTAAACCTACCCTAATCTCTTAATATGGTTATCAAAAATAGTTTGCATCACTACGGAAAATATTTATATAATACAATTCCTCTGAATGTAAGGCGGCTTAATACCAAGCATTTTAATAAAGTTCTAAAGAGTGCATTGTTGGAAAGTGCAAACTATTCTTGGGGAAGTAATAATGTTGAAACTATAAATTTACGATTAAATTATGTATTGTGACATCAATTTTTTACCTTCATACCTTTAGTTGGCTTATGACATATTTGTTTATTTCATATTGTTTAAAATCTAATTTAGCTAAAATCAACTTCCTTATCAAATTTACGGTACAATTTCTAAAAATATTATATGATTTAGTGATATTTAAGGTTCTGAAATAAGTTTAGTAAGGGTGTATTTTGTTTAAGGAATACATAAAAAAAAATAGGTATAATACAAATTAACGGATAAATCTGAACCCAAATAAATGCTTTTAATTTAGTTTTTAAGGTTTTTTTAGATCTTTAGGCTGATAATCACCTCAATAATGTGTAGTTTTCCACCTTGAACGGTCCTTACAGCAAAACAAAATAGTGTGGAAGGTTCTGGGTTACCTTCCATCTTGAAGGTAGCAAAGGAGGCAGCATGACCTTCGATAGGTTGTGAACACTATAAAAAATAGAGAAAAAAATATAAGAACAGGAAAAACTCTAAAATAGTAGGACATTTTTAAAATATGAATGTAACTGGAACTTTAATTCCCTTTATTAATAATTCAATATAACTCCTCCAAATTGTATATATTCACCATAAATAATTTTTTACCTTTCTTTCCACAGAATATAACTGCATAGCTCCGACGACCCTAGATTGTTGGGCGCTTATTCCAACCAATAATAGCCAGTTTTGTTTTGGATCTGTTCGATAATTGATAATTTGGCAACCATTTAGAGATGAATGTCTAGAAAAAGAAATTATTAACGCAACTAACCAGAATCCGCGTTATATACTTCATTTCTATTTTTTGATTATATTTGATTCCCTTTAATTTCTAATCGAAAATATATTTTTTATTGTCATGTATTCGTTAGGCAAAATTTAAGAATATCAAGAAGTAAAAATTCAATAAAAATAATATGTAAAGTTTAAAAACTTTGTTTTGACTGTTCTTTTTTTCTATACACTTATTCATTTTTTGAGCTGTAAGATCGTCCCAACAATATTTTACACATCATGTGTGCTTGTTATCACCATTATGTTCAATATACTATGAACATGTTTTAAAAGAAAAATAAAACTTTAATATATTTTATGTTCTTCAAGATAATAACACTTTTTTTTAATATCATAAACAGACCGTAATTTCTGCAGCATTAGTCCTTAATTTCTATTCCAGATATATTTAAATTACCTGTCAAACATTTTAACAGGCTGAGAATCGCCCTCCATGGACCAATGATAAACAGAAGATTCTGTAACTAGGGCCAAAGTATTTGGACTAATCCACTTCCAAAAAATGACGTCGTCTGTCATGGTGTGAGCTTTCATTTTGGATTTCATCTCTATATTAAAAATTTGTAAAGTTTTTTGGGCTTCAACACCGGCTTTACCTGAAAGAGAAATTAGGTCGTTACGTACTTTTAAAGGAGTTATTTCCATAGACAAAAAACCATTTCTTTTAGATTTAGAACAAACAGCATACAAAATTAAGACAAAAGTAGTGGTTTACATATGTTTTCTTGAAAAATAGTATTTTTTGATAAAATTTAGTTGATACTTGTAAATTGTATCCCCGTTTTTTTCTGCTATCCAAATATTTGGTATTATAATAATGTTTTAGTGAGTTTCCTTCCTAACGTAAACTATAAAGAACTTATAAAACAATATTCAGTTCTTGACACAGTCAAATATTCAGAATTTCAAGACGACAAATTAAAATTTTTTTTTGTTCAAATATGCAAAAAAAAAACTTAATAACAATAACTAAATATAATGTAACTGATCGCTTTACATCATAAAACAATAAAATTTGTTGTTTATGTCCTAAAACACGCCAGAACTGTTTCTGATCAAAAAGAACAAGATCCGTTTTCCACACACGAGAATTATTCCGAAAATTGTTGCCATAATAATTGTGCAGAAAATTTAAACAATAATTATTTTGTTTTGTACATACTTATTGTTTTTAGCTAAAGTTTTGCGATGAAAATGTTGTATATTTTAGATAAGGAAATTAAGAAAATTCCCGACAATAGACAATGTGACAGGACAATTTTCGGGGTTGGTAGTGTCGGTTCAGCCTAAGATAAGTCTTAATTTAATGAAATAAATTACACTGTATTTCAAAAATGCCTTGATCTCGACGTGAGAAATCGGGTTTTAAATTTTTCTTACTTCTATCCTCACCTTTTAAGGCAATAACTTTCGAAGCTGGGTTCATGATAGCACTCTCAGCTGTAATTGGCCTACGAATGGGATTAGCTGTATCCGCCATGTCCACGATGACCACCTGGGATGTATCGCCCACCTTTTCACGGACGCAGATGAACTTGTCGCTCTCCATCGTGAGAGTGGCGAATGAGATGTTCGTGACATTGATGCCGATATTGGTAAGCTGAAAAAAAAATACGATTAGGACAATGCAAACTAAAGCATGACATCCAAAAATACATTTTAATAATAATAATAATAATAATTTATTGGTGCTTATACACAATAGTATTTACACAAGGCACTAATAAGAAAAAAAATAGTATTAAAAAAACAGTACAAACTAAAAATCAAGTAAAATGGCTTCAAAAGACAAAAAAAAACGTTAAAACCATTACAAAAGTAAAACAACGTAACTACATTTCAGCGTAGACAAGCAATATGTTAAAAACGGCAATCCAAAAATTCATTGTAATCGTAGAAGGCCTGACTGATAAGGAAATCTTTTATTTTTTCCTTTTACTGCCTGCTTGGCAGATTTTTTATGTGAACGGGAAGTTTATTATAAAATTTGATGGCCAGATATCCCGAACCATCCTGACACCTCTTTAGACGCCAAAGAGCCGGCACCAAACTCTGCGAATTGCGCGTATTGTAGGAGTGTACTTCTTCATGTCGGGTGTATTCTTCGAGATGCTGTTTGACGAATATAAGATTTTCCAGTATGAAAAGTGATAGCAGAGTTAGTACCTTAAGGTTTACAAAAGCACCCCTACAATCAGCCTTTAATATTGATATTAGAATGTGTTTGTCTTTATGTCATATTTATTTTACATAGAATAGAAAGTAAACCCCTATCAGTTTTTCCATTTGTAGGAAATATTGTTTTATACATATTGTATAGTAAAAAAATGTTTTTATTTTTTATTTCGTAGACGAAGCAAGATACGACGAAAATTCAAAAATCAAAAAAGTTGTATTTTAAGTTACTTAATCTCAAAAAAATATAAAAATTTAATTAAAAGGCGTACATATTCTGTTAATAAATCTGGTTAAGGTGCTCCCCACTGACGCCAAACCAATTTATTCTAGTTAGGACTCCTTATTACTACAAAGAACGCTACCAAATTTTGTGGGTTGTGCAAGGTGGTTGCCTATTTAAGTATTGTATAAGTATAAAGTGTCGTTTGTTTTTTTTTTATCTTGGGACAGTTCACGAAGGCTTAAAGTCTAAGTACAAACAAATAAAACGTATTGATGATTGCTGGATTTAAAACAAACCGTTAATTTGATCAGTAAAAGTAAACATATGACATGTTGCGACGTAATTGTTTATGTTCCTATAGTATTTTTAAACTAGATATTTTTGTACTGCTAAAATAAGTCTTAATAAAAAATATTTTTGTAAATTTTTATTTTTTTATTTTTATAGTCACAATTTCGTAAATTTTTTGATATTCTTTATTATTGCGTCATAATTTAAAAAAAATATTTTCACAATACTTAATACTTTACTTTGTAAAGCTTCCAAAACCTTTAAAAATTGTTCAAAAACTTATTGTGCTCGTTTTGACGGTTTTTAAATTAAAACATAAAAAGGGTTAAAACTAATTTCAAATGCCTTTTTTATAGGGTCAAGAATAAAAATTCGGTGCTCGATAAAATGAAAAAAAAAAAAGTAGCTAAAAAGGTTTGATTTTTACTGGAGGCCGCCTTTGCTTTTTATAATGTGCCGCTTCCAGCACGTGTCTGTAAAAATAGTCGATATAAAAAGCAAAGGCGGCCGCTAGTAAAAATTAAATTTTTTTAGCTACTTTTTACGTTTTGTTTTTTAAAGAGCACCGAATTTTCATTCTAATACTGATTCATCTAATACTATACATAATTTGCTTTTTTGAGATATGGCGCTAACTGAGTAGAGGTGAGGTATATATATTTCACATTTCTATGATCTATCGGTAAATAAGGTCATCCTTATTTAAATTAAAACGGTTTTTAGTTTGAAATACCATAAAAACAGCATATATCTGTCGTAGTCTTAAAGTGAAATCTGTCTTTTCAAGAAGATCCTTTATGAAGCGTCGGCATATGAGTGTAAAATAATCAAGGTACAGAATCTGCCAAGGCTTATCACAAAGAGCCGGTGCTGCTTCGTCATATTGTGTATATATATTTTTTAATTAATGATAAATACAGAACTAACCCGCTTCTTTACGTAATACCAATCCTTTCATTTAGTCAGAATATGTTACGACACAATAGGTCTGTTTGTTATCCAGAAATAGTGTACACTATTTTACACTTTTTTGTGAATAAACCGTTTGTTATCGTCAGTGTAATTTAGGACAAGATGTTTGGTATGAATTCTGGTGTAAACTAGTTTTCACTGATTACTCTAACTCTCAAAGTAATGAAGTTAGCTGCATTATTACTACAAGACTTGAATTTGTTTGTTTATAAACATAACCAAAAAGCTATTTTTTAATTAAGCCTAAAACGCGTTTGGTATAAAAATCAAATACGGAACTTATTTACACTTGTTTCAATTTTTAGTCCCACACTTTCCTACCCTGTACTTGATAACAAACAGACTTAATATGACGAAACAGTGTCAGATCGTGTAGCTTGATTATTTTACTCCATATGCCAACGCTTTATGAAGTGACCAGTATCCTCATGAAGAGACGGATTTCACTAAAACTCTACGACATATCCACCAGGTTTTGTTTTTATAAAGGTATGTACACACCGAAAAAACAAACAAGAACAAACATTAGCGAACAAACGTTTTTCTTTAGTGTAGACAGTAAAAACGGCGAACAAAGGTTTGTTCTTGTTCACACATGTTCGAGTAGACCTCGGTACATCAAAGAAAATAAATTTTGTTCATCGTTATCCATAATTATTCCAACTAAACAAACAAGAGTGGACAAATGTTTGGTTGCGCTATGTAGACAAAAAGAGCGAACAATAAACAAAGAACACATACAAACAAGGCGAACAAGAACAAATGTTTGTTCTTGTTTGTTTTTTCGGTGTGTACATACCTTAAGGAGAGCACAGGTAAAATGGGAAGTTCTGAATTGTTTAGGCTGGATTGTAAATGTATGCATGAGAGTACACTTCATACTAGAAACCCTAGAAATTTCAATAGGACAGGTTCCGTAGGTCATTGATTTTTAATTTAATTACAAAATTTTAGCTTTGCAACCCATATCTACACTTATACAACGGAAATACAAGATAATCCAATGTACATTTATAATAGTAAGATATATGATAAAAGCGAAACATATTTTTTTTATAGAATAACAATAAACCAGACTACTAATTTTAGAACTGCGGAATTACTTGCAGTATTTTATTTTTACAACCCATTGTGAATAAAACTAGAAAACAAATATTTTTATATTTTATTTTCCAATAATTTACATTTTTCAAATTACTAACCAAAAAACAATCTTTTGTTAAGGTTTATTAATCTTGATAAGACATTTTTTTATCTTGGGACAGTCCACGAAGGCTGTTGGCCTAGGTACTAAGATACTGTGGGTGTCTTAAGTGTGGTAAGAGGGAGTTTATTCACACGGGACTGATATATTTGGTAGCAGGTTTCATAGTCTGGGTACTCTAGGAATGAAGAAACGAACAAACTGGGAAGTTCGGGGCCTCTAAAGTTAAACTGTAAAGGGATGCATAAAAGTGGCACATGTTGCTCTGTTAAAAGCTGCCAGAGGAGGAATTGTATTGGCCAACTCCTCGGAGCAGAAGCCGTAAAAGGGCGACAGATCCTCTACAGCCCGTCGGTGGGCAAGAGAAGGAAGCTTTCCTGTAAGCGTGGGATCAATAGGACGAACAGCACTTCTTTTAAAGGATCAAGAATGCTAAGAGTTGTAGGAGACGCCATTCCCCAGACATGAGAACTATATTCTAGAGAGGACCTGATTGGGCCAGAGTATATGCAGGAATGCAGGAATACTGTTTACATCTCTGGGTAATTGTTTCTTCCCAACACTAGGCATTCATAATTTTATTAAGAATCGTTTGCTTAATCATAATAATAATATAATAATAATAATAACTTTAGAAAGGCCGATTTTGATGCCATGGTTCAGATGTTTCAGGCAGCTGACTGGAATGACTTGGAATCCTATACTGATGTATATGAGGCTGTAAATAAATTTTATTCAAAAATCTATAATATTTTTAATGCATGTGTTCCAAAAACTAAAAAGAGTAAAGCATATCCAGCATGGTTTACAAAACAAATAATTAGAGACTTAAAAAGAAAAGACAAGCTGCGGAAAGAAAGTGCGCGACATCCGCATAACAATACACTAAGACAAACATTTGTTCAATTAAGGGCCAAAATTAAGAGGGATATAGATGAGGCTTACTCCTTGTATTTGGTTTATATCCAACATGAGATGATCACGGATTCCAAGTCGTTCTGGCAATTTATCAACGACAAGAGGGGATCAGTGCAGATTCCAAGTAAAATGCATTTGAATGAGCGTGAAATGACTGATGGAGATGCAATTGTAAATTCGTTTGCAATGCATTTTGAGTCTGTGTATAATAGGGAAAGAGTGAAGGCGAGTGAACTGATATTAAATGAAAAATGTAATAAATGTCTTGATATTGATGAAGTGACTGATTTAGATATTTATGAAGCTGTCAGGAACCTTAGAATAAATAAATCAGTGGGACCAGATAAGATTCCAGCTTATATTGTTCGGGCACTTGTGGACTTTATCATAAAACCACTTAGATTTTTATTTAATTTAAGTTTAAAAACGGGAAAGTTTCCAGATTTTTGGAAAGAAGTTCGAGTTTGTCCTGTGTTTAACTCGCCTTTGCAAAATATGTGCAGGACTTATAATAGTGTTCAGTTGAATTGTGATATTTTTTCCGTTAGACTTAGTGCATTAAAGAGACATCTTAGGGAGGTTATATTGTAAAAGTGTCTGTGATAATTGTAGAACTGTAATTATATGTATAGCAAGACTGAATGATAAATAGAGGGGCATCACCATCACTCGCATGCTATTCTTTTATTTTTGTTTTCGTTACTTTGAGTGGAGATTTTTCAGTATTTATTTTAATGGGTGTTTTTTGATGTATGCCAGTGAAGCTGGTGTTCTCCCTCAATTATAATAATTAGTACTATTATTATAAATGAATCTCAACCTACTTTATAATAGGGTATATGGTTACCTGTTAAGTTTGTAAATAAATAAATAATAAATAAATCAATAACCCCACTTGTCCCTCTTTCATAGGTGTTTCCACGGTTTCTGCTCTGAAGATTTGGCCAAGTCTCCCCTTGCTCTCCCAATAGAATAACACGCCATGCCGCTCTTATAAATGCCTTTACAGTCTATCTGGGGAAACACCGAACCTTCCAATGTATCCGCTGCTTAATCCATAAAAAGCTTAAACATTCTACCTCTTACTTCGCTTAACGAGTCTCAGAGCACGTTAGTATTTAGACCGCCTCGCCTTTGTGAACCATCCCAACAAAAAAAATGTTTATTTTTTTAAGACATAAAGGAACACACTTTTAAACACTAGGATTCAGGATTATAGGTTCCGATTATTTTCGAACTTAGAGTTAAACCACGGTTTTGTTTTAGTTTCGTTTCAAATCTTTGGTTTAACTGACACTTTAAAGTAATTCGAACCTGTAAAACTGGATCTAAATGGCAAACTGATAATAAAATATCCTCACCTTCAATTATGTTTAAAATTAAAAAATAAGGATTTAGTGAATTGTTTTTGCCTATACTTATTCAGTAAAAAACATTATTTGTCGTTAATAATTTTAATATAAACTCAACCTATTAATTAGTAAATAAAAAAACACTAACTGTTTATACCTGTATATTTCAAACATAAATATTTGAGAAAGTTCAAACTGTGACGGGCACCTGGCACACTTTTTAACTGTTATTTATAGTTTACGAAAACAAATGCGCAAATATAATTACGTTTTGTCATCGAAACTAACTTGTTTTTTGTTTTTATTAGTTTTAGTTTTAATATATGGTTTCTTAACTGGTAATACTAGGTCCCTAACCTTTGGATGCAGACCAAAGTATCAGATGATTTGTGTTATAAATTTAAAGCATCTATAAGAGAAAGGATCTTTCACACCTAAAAAGTAGAAAATAATGAACAAAACTGAACGTTTTCCGCTCCGAATTCCTTGGCCAAGTTCTTCATTGACATTTTTTGATCCTTTTGCTCGAGCCTTTGGGCAAGTTCTTTATTCCATCGCTAAAAAGTACGCTGAAATTATGCGCTGAACGTCATGAGAAGTTCTGATGGAACAAATTAAAACGAAATGTGTAAAAAAGCTCGCTGTTTGTTCTGCAACTGTCAATGCTCAGCTGATTATTGTGTTTCTCATCCGTATTTATTTATATTTTTTTCCTCAATTATTTTATAAAAACGCTTTGATGGAATCCATCGGACTCTCCAGTGGTAGTTTAAAAACGGTTTGATGAATTAGCGCTTAATGCGCTTATTTCATCTATCCATCATATATCACGTGTTCTATTAGAAGATCATCTGCGGCGAGACCATGTCACATAAAAGTCTGCTCGCTCTGCTCTCACCCGAGATTTCAATGCCGATTTGATAACTATAATTAACTTGAATTTTGACAGTAGTTGTAAAATATCCAGAGCCGGCTCTAGGATTTTTTTATTATTATTTTTTTAAATCTAAAAAGTAAAGCATGGGACCCAAACCAAATACAGAGTTCCCCATAATAGACCACCCATTTTAATTGCTCAGTAAAATTGTTAAAACTTAATAAAACTAACATTTTATTACACTTAATTACAATTCACTCTTTGGGATTTACTATAACATACGACTTATCCAACTTTTAAAAATTACTACTTTTAAGTAAGTGCCATTAACTTCAATGCACTTTTCCAGATTCGACAAGAAATGATTTATGACACAATGAAGGAAAACCTGATCTATTCACCGGACCTCTTCAGGAATTCGGATCTTTCTGGACGAGTTGCAAAAACTTTTGACTTTGAATAGCCCCACAGAAAAAAATATGGTGCAGTTAAGTCCGGGGACCTTAAAAGCCAATTTAAATCCCCAAATAGTGAAATGAGTCGGCCATTAAACACCTTTCGCAGAACTCTTTTAGAGTTTTAAGCGGTATGTACTGTGGCTTCATATTCGTCTACGAAGTTACTTTTTAGGTTTTCACGTAAAAAAAACTTGTTGTTGAACTAAATAATCCATGAGAATCAATACTAAACATTAAATTATGTGTTTACATCTAATGATGCTTTATTAGAAAAATGACCTTTTACGAAAATCAATTTTTCCTAGTTTTGTGACAGGTGCCTACTCGATTAATAATATGTTGATTTAAATCCCAAAGGTCATAGAAGATAATAATAGAAAAAAAACGTACTGACTTATCTCATACAGAATTTATTTCAATATCAAAATAGGTCGTCTATTATGGGGAAAATATACCAAGCCTATTTTTTTCATGAATTTGATCAAATTTTATTTTAAGATCCCAAATTTCGCAAAAATTTCTGCATTTGTCAAGAAGTTAGAGGTATCTGAAATATTTGCATAAGAGAACTGTCAAGTGAAAAAATTTCAACTTGTTATGGTTTCCACAAAAACAGATTATTTTGCAAACTTTGGGATTTGTCGATAAAATCTAATCAAATTTACGAAAAAATACAAATAGGGAATTCGCTTTTAAAACTTTTAGACTTTTCTCTGTGGGGCTTCCAATAAAACAATCATTTTCTTAACCCAATTCTTTGAGTTATTAGTGATTAAAAATGTCGAAAAACATGTTTTGTTTAACTGTTTTTCTCGAATAACTCAAAATCCTTGCGTTTTATTAAAAACATGATTCTTATCTTAAATGAAGCTTTATAAAAAACTAAAAAATCTATTTATTGTTGTAATACGCAATACAAAGCAAGTTATGGCTCTTTAAAGGTGATTTATTATTTGCCGAAAATGTAATCCAATATTTCAACGTTAAATAAAGGAAAAATGGAAAAATTTCCTGGAAAATTTATTCAACCTTTTTCAAAAAAAAACCTCGAAAAAACCTTTAAAATAAGTACCGATAGAAGTTTTTAGGACAAAAAGTAAATGAGTTATGATAAAAACTAATAAGGACTTCTTGAAGTTATTTATGCAATCGCACCATTTATATGCCAAAAAATACCCTTTCTTTCGAAAGTTATCATTTAAATAAAAATAATGTGTTATGTTTTTGATAGCTATTTTTAATAATGTAGCAAGTGAATGAGAAGAAAAGGCCATGGAAAAATGCCAATCTTCACTCTAGCTTGCCTTTATTTTGCATTATTTTATAAGTTTTACAAAATTATAGTTGTTCAATTTTGCTTACTTTATAATGCATTCAATGGATAAATACATTACATAAATATAAAGCTTTTCAGTATGCCTTAAATCCTCATAAAAAAAAAGTTTATGATGGAACCTAAATAATTTATAGAAATCATCAAAACAACTCCATAGGAATTCTGAATATTATTTCTATTTTTATACAATTTTAAAATATGTTTGTAAACTATGACATCTTTAAAAGGAAAAATGTTTATATGTGTATGTCCGAAAATGTATATTATTATTGTTTTTAGTAGTACATTAATTGTAAATTTTTATTTTAAAATAAAACTTGATAAAGCACATCACAATATGCAAAACGTCGTACTAAAAAAAATAAAAATAATTACGTAAATCCTTTTATGCTAATATATAATATATATAATAAATAATATAGATATATATAAATATAATATATTAATATATATATAAATTTAATATTTATATATATAAAGAAAAATGTTTATATGTTATGTAAATTATATTATTATTTTTTTAGTAATCATTAATTGTCAAATTTAAAAAAAATTTGATAAATTCACATAGAAACACAAAAAAAAAAGATTTTAAAATATAAATATATACATGAATATAAATTTATATATATTTTTATTATTATATAAACACCAAAAATATACTGTTCAATTCTAGTCCTCTATTCAAATCAAGACATTTCTTAAGTATTGATTACTGGAAAATAATTACACTATTTAAGAAGAAATCGATATTTTTATATTTTTTTTTTACTATTAGGACAGCCAAAAATATGGCCCTGTTCAATTCTCGTCGGATGCCCTATTCAAACTGCAAGACCACATTTTGAGTATTTGCTATAGGTATAAGTATATTTACTTTACTATTTAAGAAAAAATCCAATTTTCTGTACTTAAAATGAATTGCCAAGCTGATGCTTTATTTTGCATGAATAATTTCTAATGCGTTGCCATTTATTTGTCAATTGATAAAAATACAAATTATAAAATTACAAATACATTTTAATTGTAATTGTCATGTCTTGGTTTAAATCAAGGTGTATTAGAAACCAAAGTTTTATCATTGTTAATAGGCAATGTCATTAAATGTCGTCGGTAATTATTAATATTAATTACATATTACTATAAAAAAAAAAAAATTATATTGAATCCTTTCAAAAAACTTATTTCCACTTCACACATGCTAACTTGTTTTTTCTATAACACCAAAACAAATTTTTATTAATCGCGAATTTGGTCGCGTGGGTTAACCCCACAAGAAACATTTTTTTACTTGTTTTATTATTTCTTAAAATATTAACCAAAAATAACCTTAAATAGTGATAAAGCTGAACACAGATAATTACTTCTAGCATTTAGGGAAGCCTTAGCCATGAGCCATGACGAAAATGACTTCAACAATATTGTATAAATACTACAGTAGGCATATTTTCTGACGCAGAAGTTGGTTGATACGGATTGACACAACATGTAAAAGGGGTTCTACAAGTATATTGAATATCTCCTTCATATATTCATTGCTCTGTATAAATTTCTATTTTTTTACTAGAAGACCAGACAATATCTCAAATACCAAACCTTCTTTTTGCAAGTCGTTTAAAAATAAGGAAATTTTTACACACCAGGAACTTTTATAGAGTAAGAGATGACTCATCTGACTTGGTGTAACCAACCGTACAGGAACCAAAATGATAACAATCGTATTTTACGCTTTCCTAAATAAATACAAAGCTTATGCACCTTGCTTATTTTTATGGTATAATTGTAAAATTAAATAAAGACAGTACATTAGTGCAGTGGAAGATTTATATATGCTTCTTACAGGCTTCCGTTTTTTAATTAACTAATATTTGCTAAATATATTTTTTGGGCAACTTAAATACTAATATTGGGTTTTTAAACTGATTAGGGTTTCTCTATTTGAATGAAACTTGGTATAGTTGAACAAGTCGTCCACTGTCATTTGCACGAAACATGCGAACAACCATCGTCCATTGCCACAGAACTTTTGCGAAATTTAATTCACGAGCTTGTCGGGACTGTTCGTGCGTTGACGTGCGAACACGGACATGACTTTGCAACTTTTCGCGGATTTCCGGTCCTAGTGGACCAATATTGCCATTTTTAGCGACTTTATCGCAAAAATAGCGGATTTTTGATTACTTTGAGACGAAGCGGCAGATTTACAAAAACAAACATATTTTTAACAACTTTTTCCATATTAGATTAGGACATTCTATTTTCACATTTTTAACGATTACTGATTAAAAATATCGTATTCATATTTATATACAGAGTATAACTTTTTATTTTCATTTTTATTCCATAACACAACAACAACAACGCGATCTATCTTCAAGTCTATAGCTACTGGCGTTGGCCGCCGACATTTGGACAACCTAGATCAGCACGTGGAATAGGCATGAGTAACACCCTAACTTTTTGCGTGTCAATACAATGACACGAACACTGCTTATTGTATCAACACACTGACTCAATACAATTGTGTCATGACACAATCGCGGTTTCGGTTTCACGTTTTCTAAAACAGGAACATAATAGATGAAGCATGTCGCACTGTATTTTTCTCGGTTTTCTGTTATTTCTAAGTGACTAATAATGACCATGATAAATGGAAATGCACTGGGGAATTACTGGATCCATCCATGGAAATATAATAGATTGCTACCATGACCCTCAAAGTTCTACTTTAATAATTATAAAAATAAAACCATAGGTCAACCGTAAGCAACTAATGATAGCCAGGCTTGTGTTTTGTATATCGTATCACTGTGCATCATGTTTAAAGATTTAAATTGAAACCTGGCAACACTGGGCAGCGTTTGAAGATTTTGTCCGCAACACTCATTCAAAGCTGAGACAGGGAAGTCGCGAGTGTTTAGTGTGTAGTAAGAAGTGTCATTTGTATCGTAGAAGTTATCGATGCTGTTTTAACACATGTGACACCCAGAAAGGTGTCAACAAAAAAGTGTCATTCAACACAGTGTTACCCATGACTAACGTGGAACGAGAGAAAAGAGATATTTCACGGTTTTCTTTCTCTTTCGCACACCTGTTCGCTCGGCCAAGCGGCAAGGCTGTCTCCAGTAGTACATGCTAAAAGATGGTATTACAATACAATGGATAGTATAAAAAAATACTTTGTACCGGCAGCTGCTAGTTGACTTTAAAGATAAGTCAATTTTTTTTTTATTTTGTTTACTCTTTACAGTGCATTCGTAAAGTAGTGCATTTTATTAAACATTAAATGGGGAGCAAATGCTTTGACCCATTGGTTCCTATTTTAATTTAGAATTTTTGTAGTTTTTTTTTTATGTACTTTGTTATATTATTTTTTGAAACTATAAAATAAAATACATTCCAATAAATACGTGAAGAAACTACTTTGTAGTGACTTTCAGAACAGCTGGTATAGATTTTCGTTCCAATCTACCTGGCAACACTGCAGTGGACATTTAGACTTACAACTGTACCCATTGTACACAACAACACCGACTATAATAAACTTTCTGATAACCTCCTGTTACAATTATGAACCAGTGGTGCACTTTCGGACAATTTTATTCTTTTTTACCATTATTTAGCAATAACATTTTTTGGCATTTTTTCTTCTGGAAACCAGATTTATTCCAACAAATTTTTGCAACCAACCAAGTATTCCAAATGTTGCTGAGAAAGTCTCTTTGCAATGCGCCACACATTGTACACACGATTTTCTGAAACACAAGACTCCAGCTAAAATATTGCCTATCCCTAGGGCTTCTACTAAATTCCTTTATCTTAAATAATGATTTTCCTGTATTTCTGCTACAATTTCTGGTGCTGATGCATTTTTTGTATGTCTTAGCTCGTCTTCGACAATTGTACGACCACATTTCAAGTCAGCAATCCATCTTTCTACTGTTCTACTTGAAGGTAAAGAGTTCTTATACATTTTAACCAACGTTTATAGATTTGTTTGGCAATAATCAGAGTTTTTAGTCGAATCAATACATAAAGCAGACAATCTTCAGAAGTCCTTAAGAACAGCTTAAATTTAATTATATTTTTAATATGTCTGTTTTTTTATACTGTTTAAAATCAGAAAGAAGCCTTTTGAAACGGGGACAGAATTATTTCTACCACATCGATATCACTACCTACAATTTTAATTTTGTTAATATTAAAATTTTGGAGTAATGTTTTGTGTAGTTTGATGCCAATTTTAAATAAAACACCATCTGCCCATCATTTATGGTTTAACAAAAAGTAGGGTCAAATGTGATATTTTAAAATGGACGTTTTCAATCGCAATTTACTTGAAAACCCTTAAAGATTGATTAAGGATATAATACAGGTTTTATATAAGAAATGGCTTGTAGAATTCATATATCGTAAAATATATAGGATATTCCATTTACAATATCAAAACCTATGCTACTTCCGGTTTAAGCAGGAGTGGTAGGCGGATGGTATTATATTTAAAATTGGCATCTGATGACACAATACATAATACATTGTACCAAAAATTTGAAAGCAATATGTTTACATTTAAGAAAATAAAAGGCGAGCGAAACGAGTCTAGAGAGAGGATCATAGGTCATAGTGGATAACATACAGAACAGGATGTCTTTTTCAAACTGTCTCAAAACATAATTATACTTTTCGTATACACCAAGACAGTGGGGAATTTTTCCTTCTAAATAACATATCTACTACTTACTCTGATAAAACTTGATGTAAGCTTTGCTGAATGTGGTTTTAGTAAGTCATTAATGGTATGATTTAATATCTTACTGATAAACATTGATATTTGTTTTTTAAGAAGACTCTTTCTCTCTGTTATTCCCTGTGCACTCGTTACAGCCCTACTGATGAGAGCAGTAAGGTGGGCGAAACTTCTAGGGGGGAGTTTTAGTGAATAACATAGAAAGCCGGATGTCTTTTTTAAACTATCTCAAAATGGAGTTATACTTCACCACGATAGTGGAGAATTTTTCCTTCTTAAAAACATATCGGCTACCCACTCCGGTAAAACTTGATGCCAGCTTTGGTGAATACGATTTTAGTAAGGCAACTTTTAAATTTTTTAAGTCAATTTAAAGAAAAAAAGCCAAATTCACCTATGTGTTAGTTATATTACAAACCAGACTTTTAAGTAATAGTTAACTCATAAGAACATATCAATTCTTGGTAATGTCTCGAAAAATCAATCTTGGTACACGGGGGTTTTTTGGGGCGCTGATCAAAAATCTGAATTTTTAGTCGGAAACGGTTCTTTTTCGAGATGTCCATCATTAAACTTGAAAACCAAACTAACCTCATTTTCACTATTCCTCCTTTTTGATTTTTACAATAAAATTGGCACACCATATTTTATAAACACCTTTTAAGAACTTGTTTTTATTTTTGTTTTACACTTTTAAACACTCCAACCATGTATACACTGGGGATTTTTCCAGGAACCATAGCCGTGGCGTTTGAAAGTGAAACTTTGCAGTTTTATAAAAAAAAAGTGTAAATTTATTAAAAAGTAGGGTCCAATACAAATTAGCACCAACATTATGTAAGATTTTTTTGGGAAAAAACAACAGAATATGCATTTTGTGGAGGAAATAAAAGTATACAGGTGAGAAAAAATGTTAACTTTTAAAATGTGTAAAGAAATGAAATATACAAATTTGCAAAAGTTAACTAACCAAATAAAAAGCGGCTTTAACTAACCAGAGTTAACCATTACGGATGAAAACTAAGGGGTTTTGAATTTGTCTAAATTATCCCTACGTAAAAGTTATTAACAAAATTTTAATAATCTTTAATATGGCATTTATTACGGGCCCTAATAATTCTATCCTGTTTATTTTATTCAGGCTAATAAGATGTAGATAAAAAAGTACTAATATATGGATCATCAAGTAGTTCAAATAATGAACAGGTGACCCAAAAATATCAAAAATGAAATAAAAACTTGAATCAGTAGTGCCCACTTGCTACTTAAAAATAAATATTATTTGTAAATTTTTGAATATTAATTATTTCTCCTCAGCCCATCCACTTAATTTCAATTGGAATAATGTAGTAACAACTCGTATTGTACCAAAAAACATTTAATACTGAAGGTAGTAATGTCTATCATAACCAAAAAGTAGGTTTTTAAAAGGTTGTTTTAATATTGTTGCAAAAAGAAGGGGAATATAGTAAAAAAAGGGTTAGTTTAATTTTTTAAGTTTGATGATTGATATTTCAAAAACAAAACATTTTTTGGTCAAAATCGGCGTTGCCGCAACTTTCGAGACAATTATCCAATTTATAATGTAAAAAATCAAGTGAAGCACTTTTTTCATATTTTTATTGAAATCAAACATTGCAGTTAAGTATGATCCATAAGTTGCGATAACAAAGAAGAAAACAACTAACCAGTACTAAAATAGACAGTTTAGTCTAAAATTATAATATAAATGTCCCCTAAAATAAAAATAAACAAAGTGTTATCTAGGACTTCTTTGTTGTCCTCCATATTGCTAAAATCATTTAAACTTATTACAATTTCATTAAATAGGGTCAATTAGATTTTCTATTCAAAAAAACCTGCCACACTTTACAAAACAATCGATTACCCCAGAAATCGGTATTTAAACCCCCACGCACCCTCTATCGAGTATGACCTAATTACTTTCCTAAGAATTTAAATTTTTATAGGAATCTTCTAAATCAGTGTTTCACATGAACTGCTTTTACTTTTGGAATGTTTTTGCGTGAAACGTACCCTAAATGATAAAATTACAAAAGAAAATAATCAACCAATCCGCCCCCACATCAGATTCGTGGAAAATTTTAATGTCAAAATGACTGCCGGTAAGCATCGACAAAAAAATTGATTTTTTCCTTACAATGTTTGCAGATACTTATGGTTCGAAAAGCAAATTATATTCTTAACCAAGTAGTCTACAGATTTAAATGTAAATTTGGGAAAAAGATTAAGATTTTGAGGGGCGTATTTGATGTTTTTACCTGTAAATGTTCCTGAAACTTGATGGGCAGCAGGGTAGGCGCCGTCATATTTTCACTTGTTTTTTACTTGGTGTCACAAAAACGAACTAAAAACTAGCCCGTATCGCGCGAACGGGTTTTCAAGAGAGTTTTTCCGGCCGATATTTGGATTTATTCTTAGGTCGAAGGGCTACTTAACACTTGACAGATCAAAATGAGACACCCAACAAACATGGCCGACAGTTTTCGATGAATGAAAAGTCGACGTTGGAGCTTGCATTTTGCCACATTCGTTCGATTTTCCACAATTGTAAAGTTAGGTATAAATGAGCAAATAACCATACTCTATAAAGCAAGTGTTTTTCGAAGAAGGCAGGTTTGATATTCTCAGTGTACTTCAGTGCCGTAACCAGTAATTTTAAGGTGAACAGAGTCGTAATTAAAATATAATATTCATCCTGGTCGCATGGAAACGGACATTTATCGACATAATTTGTCAATTTGATTTTTAAATGTAATAGAGTTTATAGAAACCAAAGCTTTTTAAGTTTTTTACAAGATGGATACCAGACAAAAAACTACGGTTTTTGATAAAATGTATTTTCCCAAAAAGCCCAACTACGAATATTCTTCGGAATATTTCGCTTCAAAAGCCACGGAGGATCGAAGGAAAATTGCGTAGGTATTATCTATGGGATCCCAAGCATTTACGACCTGAAAACCAAATAAAAAAGGTAATTGTCTAGAAGGTTGCCTCTTCTCTGATTTTGACCAAATTTGGTACACGGGCGTGTACAAGGTTTCGTTTTTGAGATATTCATCATCAAAGTTGAAAATCAAACTAACCTTATTTTTGCTATGTTCCCCCTTCTTTATGCACACAATTTATAATTTTTACACTAAATTGGCACATAATATTTTATAAACACCTTTTAAAAACATTTTTTATGTTTATTTTAAACATTTTTTCCATTAAATTGCAAAGTTTCACTTACAAAACGGGGCGGCCATGTTTGCTGAATAATTCCCTACTGTATATATGGTTGCGGCGTTTGAAAGTGGAGATTGCAATTAAATGGTAAAAAGATATAAAATAAAAACAGGTTTTTAAAAGGTGTTTATAAAATATTGTGTGCCAATTTAGTGTAAAAATCAAGAATTCTGTGCAAAAAGAAGGAGGAATATTGTAATTGAAGTTGGTTTGATTTTTAACTTTAATGAAAAATATCTCGAAAACTAAAATGTTGCCAAAAAAAAATATTTTCAAATTCGTGATTCTCTAAAAACCCCCGTATACCAAATTTGGTCAAAATCGGAGTGGAGGCCACTTTCTAGACAATTACCAAAAAAAATGTTATTGCTCAAGTGTCACTATCCATTTACCACATCCTTTAGAAAGAATTTCTATCTAGATGTATACATCTCTAGCAAGAAAAAAGTTTGCATCCAAATGGGCAAATTTTCTTTTCTGTAGATCTAGTGTAATTTGGCAAAATGGCAGTAGTCGCTAGGAGTTAAATCTGGGCTGTAGGAGGTATGACGGATTTCTCGATATCCGCACCAGCTACAAATGGTGACCATGACTTTTTCGTTCACTGAGAGGCTTATACTGGTTTTTACATGACCAACTCTTTTATCGAAAAGATTTTATTTTCCGTAGAATTAAGAACTTCTTTAGTTAGGAATTTGATCACTGATCTAATTCTAACACATTTATTTCAAGACAACAAACAACAAATTCCGGGTCAAGTGCTACGCAGAGCTAGAAATTATTTTCGAAACGAGCAGTTGGTTAGGTCGGAAACGCCAGATATCTTTCTGAATAACATTAATACTACCGATATATACTTTTATTTTTAGGAAACCAAACTGTGGTGACAACATTGAGAGAAATGTAGAAATTACAAATTATTTAGCTAAAAGGACGCTACAGAAAACTACTAAAAAGTTGGAGAATAAAAGAAAAGACTACAATGAAAAAAGAAAAACTGTGCAAGCTCAATGGGAGGATTTAAAAGACAAAGAAGATAGTTTACGCCAGAACTTTATCAGATTTAATCAGGTTTAAACTTTTTTCTAAATACACATACCTACTTTGCACCTGCGGTGATTTTTTTCACTCACCCTTTTATGATACTCTTTTTGGCTAACCTGAACATGAAAACACTGGTATTAAGAAAATAAAATTATTTCCAAATTTGTTGGACGTTAAAAACGCTAATTTCTCCACTCTATTTAAAAAATTTAAAAATCCTTCAACCTCAAAGATTAACAATAAGAATGTTATTTATTAAACAACTTTCCCCCTCTCGTCTAAAATAAAGCAACACAATTTTATCGGTAATTTAAAGCTTATGCTTTGGGATTGTACCATAAATAATATTTTTAATTACTCGTAGGGAGGTTGAAAAGGTAAAGGAGCACCATCTCTTCTAACTTCTTGTAAGATTTGATAAGTTCTTTAACTAAATCAGTTAAACTTTTGGATTTCTTGTCATTTAGAAAGTTTCTACATATACCTTTGAAGACAGCCAACGTCTTTAAAAAAATCTCGCATTTACGGACTACAAAAGTTTCCTTTTTAAGCATTTTCTTCTCTATTTGGGGATTTATCAAAAAAATTTATAAGCCCTAGCTTTACGTGCAGAAGAGGTAACTAATTTTTTTGCTGTTCTAGTAGGGATTCATTAAGGACATTTTTCAGACCGGGAACAATGTTTTCACGAAACGGACATTCTTTAACGACATAATATTGATTTCTAGCTTTGCTGTCCAAATCGCTTAAGATAACAATATTTGGTGAAGCCACTCTGTAGTCGTTAATACTGCAAGAGCTTTTAGATCAACATGTTTATCATCGGTTCGTTTTCTTTAAAAAATAAAACTGCCCTTAGGCTTGTCTTCGAAGAGCGAATGAATAGTCGCCACTTAGTAGGAAAGGCCAAAATATGTAGTTGATATTTTGTCGATTTTTCACGTGATACGATAATTTACAGGTCAGTGTAAAGCCACATTCTCATGGTTTGATTTTAGTGAATCAACGAAAATTGAATAAAAATAACTGTAAGACCATTAGTTTATTAACAAAACTTAAACGATTAAACTGAAAACTTATGTTTTCTTAGTTATTTTCATTTCATTTTCATTGATCCACCAAAGTTAATCAACTAAAATCGTATCGTGAGAATGCGCCTTAAGGGTCACATAGGTAGAAGATAACGACATAACAGATTTTAGTTTGCGAGGAGGATTTTCATCTAGAAGAGTGTTATTACAAGAAAACCTTACTAAATAATACCGGGTATTTGTATAGTTGGGCTTAATAGAATAATGTAGCTGTTAGCAGCAATTATATGTTTAAAAAAGTTCATTTAACTGTATCATCCATGCATATAAATGAACTTTTTGTGCTGAAACAGAGAGACAAAAACACTACTGTCGTCATTGCGGCGTACCTATCGCCAATTTTGATATTGTATTACATACTCACCTTTGGTGATTCTTTTTCAGTTCGTCAAAGAAAACCAAGAGAAAAAGGAGAGGGCAGCTAATAAAATTGTTGAACAGAATCAACTGAAGGCAGAGAGGCAACAGCGAATGGATGAATTATTGGAGAAATGCAAGGCTATCAGTAAAGTAAAGCTAAGCATGGATAAAAATATTTCGCAATACAGAATTTATGAGGCATTTTTAAACAAAGTTGTTGAGCAAGAAAGTACCATACAAAGTATAAACGATCTACTAAAAAGGTATAAGAAATAAATCCTTTTCTTTTAATTTAAGAATTCGAAACTGATTCTTAGGTTAAAGTATTATTGTGCTGGGATAAATTAGCTTTAGGTATTTACTAGAAGTTTTAAAGTTAAACACTTTTTTTTATATACCTTTTGAACTAAACAATGTTTATAGGGTTTAATAATGGACAAATTTTAAAAAATGGGTAACAATTTTAGAAAAAAAAATTATCCTAATCTTATACAAAACTACCCTTTATCATTATAGGTATTATAATTTTTATATTACCTATTGAGTTAAAAAGCAACAAATAATTTTAATGAAACTGAAAAATAAAATAAGCCTTAGCAGCAGATAGACTGACAAATGTGTCTTTGAAGCTGTTCTTAAAGATGTTCAATTGCATTAAAATCAGGGCTATAACCTGGCCAAACTATTAGTTCCATACCAATTTCTCTTTTTTTAAAAAATTTTTTTAATTGGTGTTACTGGTGTCGCGTGTGGCCACGCATAGTCTTGCCTTAAAATCCGTCTCTAATAAAATGAGAATAGGAAACAACATCGTTTCGGAGAATATACTCAATATATCGATGCGTATTTAAGGCACTGTTTTTTACAAAGATTTAACTTGTAAGGGTTTTCTGGAAATTCCCGCCCACACCCCATGGAATCGTACGCATTCCGAAATTATGTGTGTTGACTGCAAATCGCTGTAATTCCACGATTTTGTAAAGTATTTGAGACAATAAAGCGGTCATCAATTGCGCCTGTCTTCCGTTTTCTTCCGGAACCCACTCGCCTAATTATAATTTCCAGTTTCCAAATACCAATTCCAGGAATCGAGGTATACAAACGGTATTGGACACAAAACGTTGACTTTGACCATCCTCTGCTGCTGTGGCTACTGTACAGGGTTATCCAACGAGGACTAGACAGGCCGCTTTTTTGACTCTATACCTGTACTTTTAAAAAAAAAAGTGAAATAGCCATCATATATAATTTTTCCCTCCGAATCCGAAAATGATTAATGTAAAATAATTAAACATCAAATAAAACTGCTAGGGGTCATTTTAATTTTTTTTTAAATGGAATGCCATATTTTTTATGTGATTATCCGATTCCTCGTATATCTTTTGATCTAAAATGATATTTTTTAAAATTTAATATGGTCCCTTTTCTGCACGTTTAAATCGAAAAAATTTTCGTCTACCGTGTCATTAACACCTGAAATATTGATACGGATACATGTTTATTCTTTAACGGTAATGTCATTCAGACAACTAAAAAAATAAAATTAAAAAGTTGTTTATATTTTTCACGAATTAGGAACAAAACAGGTTAAAAAATGAAAAATTTATTAGAAGACCGTCTTACTTCTCGTACTGCCTGCGGAATAGAACTCATCGGATTTATCCTAAAATATTGAACAATTGCTCGATTTCTTATGTTTTGTCTTCTTATATTTCTTCGCCCATCTTTCAATGTTTTTGTTTCTTCAAATAGAGTCTTAATTCTTAGAATTGTATACACTGAAATGCGTTCTCTGGCAACTCTCGCAGCATTTTCTCAGCTTGTGTAATATAATTTTACAATGTGTAGACGGTCTTCTAATGAATATTTAATTTTTTAACGTTATTTGTTCCTAATTTATGAAAAATATAAACAACTTTTAAACTTTATTTTTTTAGTTGTCTGAATGACACTACCGTTAAAGAGTAAACAGGTATCCGTATCATTATTTCAGGTGATAATGACACGGTAGACGAACATTTTTTTGATTTAAACCTGCAGAAAATGGACCATTTTAAAAAAAATATCATTTTAGATCAAAAAAAAATACGAAAGGAACGGATAATCACATAAAAATATGGCATTCCATTAAAAAAAAATTCCCAAAAAAACAATTTTTTTTAATTATTTTAATTTATTTTAATTAAATTGTATTTCCTTTTTTATAAATTTAGGTAGAGCAAAAAACCCTCCGTTGGATACCTTGTATACGGGTATTACAAATTTCGGGAAAAAAACTTCCTCTTATTGTTAAAAGTGCAGGGTATATTTTTAAATTAAATTCTGACATACTGGGAAGTCTTCAAAAAAATATTTATGAAATTAAATAAGCGGTTCCGGGGAATCCAACTTTGAAAGTGGGACCGGTTTGTAGTATCCGGTTTTTTAGGGAGGTGTGTAATAAAATTTGCTAATTATGCCTAAATGTTTTGTCATAGATACGAGGCGTTAATTGGTGCCAGAAAGGAACTTAATGACATTCAACAACGGGAAGAATAAGCTGGAGAAAGCCAAAAGCAATTTGGTAAGGTTTCTAGTACCTTCTCGTAGTCAAGGTGCACTTATACAGTAGTGATTACTAATGTAAAACTTAGCTAGCACAGACAGTATTGCATGTATTTATAAACTATTGAGAAAGGTTTTTTTTTATTTAATAAATATTAAGTTTCCTTTTTTTTTTTATTTGAGACTCCCGATAGGCTGTCATCTTTTTGTTTGTTCCATGGTCGCGTTATTCAGTTATTAGGTTTATGCCGTTCTCCAAAGTGAAGCACCCCTTGAATCAATCCTTTTAGTCCAACAACGAGGTTACAAGAGAACAAAATGGAGACTAATGATTTTGCACGTCAATCTCTTTGGGAAACCCCAATGACTAAAAACACACCATATTTAGCCATGATGTTTCATATAAGGAAAAAAGTACCGAATGTGGACACTGTACCAAATTCTGACACTTTTTGTTTTATTTAATAGAAAAAAGGATATATTTTAAAAAAAATATTTTAATACATTTAGCGCCATCTGTAGTATTAGGCAATATTCTAGAATAAAAAATCAGTGCTACCAATATAAGGTTTTTTAATTTTAGAAGCGTCATTAATTTTGTAGTGCGTGATTACGTCTTTTTCCTTCTAAGAAAGTCGATTTTCTTACTACATGCTACTGCCTTATTTCTCAGGATAACCCTTTTTTTTCGGTTAGAACTCAAAATTATTAGGGTGTCAAAATCTGGAGGGGAAAAATATATTTTCTAATTGTGACACAGGTGTCAGAATTATGTACATATTTGTATATTTAGATATTCATATCTTGCTTTTTTTTCTAATCTAACTAGGTTGTATTGTGCTTTTTTTTTTTAGTTTTATTAAATATTCGTGGTATCCTAATTCTGACACCGGTTCTTAATTATCCCCGGGGTCCCCGTTTAATGTACACTTATGGTAAATAGTAAAAATTAATAATCCGGCCTACTTTTCCCCAGATATTTACCTTGGGGAAATAAATTTTATTAAATTTTAAAAGATGATAGGGCTGCAAAAAAAAACCTGAAACCATTACAGAAAAAAAAAAAGGAATTTAAAATTACGTCTCTTTCCTTTCCATCGGCAATAAATTTCCGGGCCCCAAAAAAGATAAACCCCATTATTTCTTTTAGGGAAAAAAACAGGCAGCATGAAAAAAAAAAATTCGAAGGGAAAAAAAAGTAAAGATGACACTAATGAACATTTAGAAATTAATGTGAATACCATACCAGAAGATGCTCTTGTTTTAGAAGCGATTGGTTGGATGATTCCCCAATTTTTTTTTGACACCAGAAATGAAAACATTGAGATCAAAAAAATCTTTTATAATGAGACAGATCCATCAACAAGAGATAAAGAAACGAACGAAAATCACGAGTTTTTAGCGGAAAAAAGAAAATCATTTTGAAAAGAAATCGAAAATAATTTAAATTTAAAAAAAGAAATGAAGGGGAAAAATACGTCAAAATCAGGGGTAAAGGTGAATGAGACAGAAATAGAAATTTGAAGAATGTTGAAACTAATAAAGAGATAATATGGCAGCCAGAATCAAATGGGAAAAAAGGAAAAGGGTAAAAAAAATCAGACAATTGAAAAAAAAAATGAAGAAATCCCCAAAAAAAATTTAAAAAAAATTTTAAAAAGGGAAAAACAATCTAAGATAGATGTAGAAAAAAATTACAGTACAGACACAAATGAAGAATTGACAAAAATACATTTTGTAGCAGAAGAAAAACCTTTTTTATTCATAAAGAAATAGAAAATCGGACAATAACGAAACAAATGATAAAATAACATTTGATTTAATAAAAGTAGATGAAGAAAACGTAGCTGAAGAAAAAAAAAACAATACTGAAATAAATAATGGCAAACCTTTTGGAAAACCCGAAAAAACCCTAGTAAAAAAAGTTATCCCATCTGCTGATGGAAAATTCCCCTTGTTACTACCATCACCATCTAAAAATATTTTATTTTTTGATATATCAAATGAAAGAAAAAAAAAAAATTTTTTTAAAAAAATGCCTAGTGGCAGGGGAAAACATACTACAATAGTAAAAAGAAAAAAGAAAAAAGAAAGGAAAAGATGATAATAAAGGCTACGAAAAAGAAAAAAAAAGAAAAACCGAAACGACCAAAAAAGAAAAAAAATTTTTCAATTAAACTACAACAAAAGTAACTCTACATAAAAAAAAAACCCCCCTTTATTTCCCCACATTGCTGTAAACATCGACCGAAATTTCATGGTAGGAACATTTGTTATTATAAATTACTTGGACATAAATTTCCAAAAGGGGTTAATAAAAAGAAAAAAAAAAAACGAAGCCCACGTAAGTGCTAGGCTCCCAGGGGAATTAATTGGAAATGGGCCCAAAAAAAAAAAATATCATAGGGGCAAATTTAATGAAATATGTGAAATAATTGAAGAGCCTGTGATATTAAATAATAACAAGAAATATTTACGGTTCCCCAAAAAAAAAAAATTTCAAAATTTTTTTAAAAAATTTCTTTTTTTTTTATCTTTGTCACAATTAAGGGAAGGTACTGTCCAAATTAGAACTTTTCAATATTTTACCTACGGTGTCATTTTTTCGTACATCGTGACATGGTTGTGTCAAATTGGGGGCGGGGGATTTTTAAACATTTAATTTTTTTATTAAATATCTAGGTGTAGATTTGTTTTTTTTTATAAAAATTAAAAATAAATGTTGTAAAATTTAAAAAAAAAAATTTTTTTTGACTAAAAATCATAAATTTTTTTTTTTTTCTAAATATAGGAAAAAAAAAATTCTTAAGGTGTAAAATTTGGGGGACACTTACCTTACTCAATGTACAACACAGGTGCTATTTTAAAAAAAGTTTAATGAGGGGGTTTTAACAATTTAAAAAATTTAAAAACACCCCGTAACGGTAGTGCGCAGGCCTGGGGGAAAAGGTTTCCCCCAAAAATTTTTTAATTTTTTTTAAATAATGTATTAAATTTTTTAGATAAATTAAAAAAAAGGGGGGTTTTAGTATATTTAAAATAACTTTAAATATATTCACAGTGTCGTCTAAAAAAACATGCGGAAAAAAAAAAAAGTAACAGAAAATCTTAAAAAAAAAAATGTCGTTTCACTTTTACGGACTTGTAACCAGGTTGTCAAATTTTTTTGGGTTTTCTAATAATTCTAATGTATTATTTTTTTTTTGGTTCTTATACAAAGAACCAGCATATTTTTAAATAAAAAAAGGGTTTGATTCTACATGTTTTAAAAAAAGTTCATATAAACATGGTCCGCAAATGCGTCAAAAAAGGTTGCTATGGCGATTCAAAGATTGCACCGAGATAAATGTTTTATTTTTATACCTCTGGAATTTTAGTTTTAATCAAATTTTTGGCTTAGGTGCTTTTAATAGTACGTACTTTTCAGTGTTTTACTTAATTATTATTTTAATCAGGGGCGTATCGAAAGGGAGGTTTTTGATTTAATTTTTCACATTGTTATTAAACGTCAATTTTTTCAGTTTCTTTGAAATTCTGTTTCCCGCTTCAAATAACTTTAAAAGGAAAATCGGCCCCTTTTCCAGGTTCGCCCAATAATAATAAAAATTTCAACATCCTCTGGCAGGTTTTCTACAAAAATATTTTTTTCTGTCATTTATACTCCCTTAAATTTCAAAAAACTGAAAAAAATATGACGTTTAATAAAAATGTGGAACAAATTAAATAAAATCCTCTTATGTCCTCGCCCCTAATTAAAATAATAATTTAGTAAAAGGTCTAAAAGTTCCTACTATTAAAAGCAATTCTTATGCAGATGGCTATCTAAACGGTTTCAGATATATAAAATAAAACCTATATCCCTGTGCAATTTTTGGGAATCCCATAAACCCTTATGGTTTGCGGACTACCTATGTTCTTAAACTTTTCTTTATAATTTAAAGAATCACCCTAAATTATTCGAACATTTCCGGAACCCTGTATATAAATAAAGTTTAAAAAAAAACGAATCCAAAAACGTTTGTTTTTTTTCGTAATTTTTGGTCCAACCCCAAAAATTTTGCAAAATTATCTATTTTTTTAACCATAATGTTTATCTTTTAACGTGATTTTATAAAATACACGTATTGCCTTATAATCACCCTTAATAACCACAAATTAACTCCCTTACCAGCTCAGCCACTGTTTTTTCTAAAGAAAACTGAAACTGCACCAATGTTTGCACAAACGCATGAGGGTTCTGTAACTAGTATTGCAATAAACGAACAATCACAATTGGTAAGTTATATTTTAAACTATTTAGGGAATGTACTATTTTTTTTTTAATCGTCGGCATTTTAAACAATAACGAATCATATCTCATCACTAAGCTTTAATTAATAACAAACTAAATGAATTACAAAAAAAGGTACGAGAAAGCAAGACAAACAGTCAAAAAGGGGAAAGATTGCATCAGTACACCAAGGCTGAGGCTACAAGAAAAAAGTTATGGACACGGTAAGTTTACTTTTTACCAGAACTCACTGAATTTTTAATTAAAACTAAAAGTAATTGGCTATTTTAGCAATTACTCTATTTAAATTACCACATGTATTTAAACGATATTTAATAAACAAATAAAATATTTATACTAATTTGCATCATACACGCACGTCACTTTTGCTTTCTCGGCAAGTTCAACACTAAATGACTCTAAAATATTTTTTTTCCTACCCCAAACATCAACATATTTTTTCACAAAAAAAAAGTATAAAAACGGTGGCGGTAGTATCAATCAAAAACGAAAACGAAGCGAAGGCGGCGTTCGCCGGATTCAAAGCGGGCTGCCGTTTTTAAGACGCTCTTTCTGGCTGGCCAATATTCCGAATTTTTCCAGAAAGCAAGGTAATTGGTTTTCGTAGTAATTCAATTATTTATTGGGTAATTTAATTATTTTCTAAGTAATTTAATTACCTTATAAGTAATCAATTACTTTTTAAGTGATTGAATTACTTGGGATTTGTTTGGGAAAATTTAAATTTTCAATTACGATTATATTATCCTATTAATTGATAATCCAAATACAAATACCTTTTCGGAAAGTAATTAAATTAAAATTCAATTACTGAAAATTGAATACGATTTTCAATTATTTTAATTCAAACAACACACACAGAGACCTGAGGGAAGATCAGAAAGAGATTACAACCAAGAAATTATTAAAGTTATACTTGAACGGTTAAATTTTTAAATGAGTTTTTTAAATTTTGGGTTGCTATACGGGAAACCTGCGAAAAAATGTATTTTGAAATATGCAGGAGGAAGAAAAATTAAACCCATTTACAATAATAACGTTGAAATGCAACTGTTTAGTATCAAGCAAGCTATCGGCGAATATAAAAAAATTAACAACAAAAAAGAGCTACAAAAAAAGGGGGCTTAAAGGTCTCAGTTGAGCCAAAAGTTTCCGGTTGTAGTTGATTTTAGTACAATTGCTGCATAACGTAATTATTATACATAAGGTTTAGAATCCCCAAAACTAAGGTACTATCGTTTCGAATTTATAAATTCATAATAGTTCACCATTTTGTCAAGCATTAAGCAACATTTTAAAAACAGATCACAGAAATTTTTATCATGTATAAATACAAAGTGTAGTAGGATTGGCATCATTTTCCAAAATATTAGTTTATGTTCTATTTTAATTTTAGAATTATTTAAACAATATCGAGTGTAAATTAGTATTAATAATCGTTAAAATAGAAGTTTAAACTAATAAGTAAAAACTATGTTTTTTGATTTTTGAACCAAATAACTTAACAAATTCAGCTTCTGTGTAAAGATGATCGGGTTAGGAAAAAAATGACAAAGGTAAAATATGTACAAACGCAAAATTGGATAAAATAAATTAGGATTATATTATATCTTTTTATTTTAAACAAGCTAAAATAAATATTTACCATAAATGACCATAAATTATTGTTGCCTTTAATGTCTATAATTTTCTGCGGTTTACACAGTATTTGGTAAGTGGCAAAAACAAATATATTTGTCAAAAAGCCGGTTGTTTCTTTTAACCATAACTATTTTCAAAGTTACATAATCAAAGTAATAATTTGTTTATGAAAAAATAATGATGTTTACTAACATTTCGTGTTGGTATGCGGTGTTGGAAATATTCGGTTCTTATATTAGGGTAAAACAAATAAAAAGTATTGCACCATTTTGCATTTGTTAATGGAACACTATTATTTTTTGTAAGATCACTTTGAGCACATTTACTTTAGTGTGTATGATTAGGATGTAGCTTATACTATAAGAATAGTCAGGAAAATAGTCACTACTTCAAAAACAATACAATAGGAGAGGCACAAAATAATATTTCATAATTTACAATAAAAATCTATTAAATGCTGGCGAAATGCCGCTTGTATGCATTTAGTTTTTATAAGACCGACAGCAGCGCCAAATTTATGCTATTCGTGTAGCGCAGCAATTGTTGCAACCAGGATGCAGACTATATTGTTACAACAATAAACGGTCCACGTAGCATTTGCACTGTTGATTTTTATATTATATTTTTTAAAAAATTACTTTGTAAAATTTATCTGGAAGAAACCTTTACAAGTTTTTATATATTCTTAAAAAAAAGTGAGCGTTTTCATTAGCAACTTTGTTCAATACATTTCTAAACATTTTATGAATATTTGCAGTTAAAAAACTACAGGGCAAAACCAAATATATTAAATGTATGATCCCACTGCTGGGTGTAGTTTAATTAGAAATGACCCTGAGTTCGCCAGTCAATAATATAAGGAGAAAATTGGATTCTTGCATCCGAACTGAAGGTTGCCACATTTAAAAGTTTTTGTAATTTTAGGTAAAAAAATGGTGATGCTTATTATTAAATATTTGTTTTTGCCCTGTAGTTGTTAGGGGCCGTTTACAAAAATAAGCTCGCATAACAGGGGAGGAGGGGGTCGCTTAATTTTTACAAGATTTACAAGACGGTACTGGGGCCAAGAAACCGTGACGTTCACAGTTCATAAAACAATTATTTCTAAATTTTTTTTTTTTTTTTCAATTTTATTTGTCTGTCACGGTAGAAACTAATTTGTAATAAGTGAGTAATGTATAAGTATTTTGATGTATTGACACGGTGCGCGATGAAACCGACAGCTGACGGCTGCATAAAATCATGCTTGAAAGCCGTGAGAGGACTAAGAATATTTATAAAATTTATTTATTTTTCGTAAATAAATATATATAAACCTGGTCAGCACTGAAAAGTGAAGTGCAATATCAATAGTAAATAAACGATTTTAAAGAAAACTTCTAGTTAAATCTTCTAGGTGAAAATCGGCGAAATTTTAGGAATGTTTTTGTCAGTGGGGCGTCATAACTCAAAAACTATAGCGGGCTCCAACAAAAATTGGCCCGATAAGTAAAAAATCACCTGACAAAAACTTACAAGTCTAGAGCTTTTTCAATATACTTAACACTTATATATACTTTACTTACTTGAAGGCTTTATAGCCGTTTTGTCTATTCACAATTACAGAAGACTACACAGACACTAAAGTCGGTTTTGCAACCTCCTTGATTACTTAAGTCTATTTAAAAGAACCTTTTTTTTTTAAAACTTGCAAATTATTAAAAAAAACTTAAGGAAAGGACAGGAACAAACGGTACATGACAAAAAACAGTAAGTTTTTTTTCTTGCTAGGAAATTCGAAAAATTCTTAAAGCCCGAAACCCGAAAGTCGTTTCCAAGGGAAATTTTTAATTCAACGCCTTTTGTCTGCGTACATTTATCCATTTTACCTTTTTTCTAATTTCCAATTAGTAGTTGGAAATGTATAAAATTTGCAGTACCTACTTTAAATTCAACTACACAACAACTATTATGCACAATTTTAATATTTTTTTTCTAGTTGTTAACATTTAAATCACCTAATTTAACGAAAAATTGACCACAACAGCGCTGCAATCGATTCAGCTGTCCCCACCATACACTCCGCTCCCCGCCAATAAGTTGTCGTTAAAATAGCTTAATACAATTTAATGAATGTTTTAAAATTTATTTTATTATTAAGTCATTTATAGGGGAGTCCAGCTTTTGTGACGTAAATATTTATAGGGGGAGGGTCGCAAAGACTGTGACGAAGGGAGATAGGGTGTCAAAAATGGTGAAATTCAGCGTGAAGTGAACGGCCCCTTGGCAAAAATTTCTGGAATGTTTAAAAATACATTTATGTGATAAATGGACAGCAATAAAAAGGTTTTTTTACCGTGTAAACAAAGCAAGTTGTATTTTTTAGTGGCTTTATATAAAAAAAACAAAATATAATTAAAGTCAGTGGCGTACATTAAAAAAGGAAGACCCTGTATCTTGAAAAGAATAAATTTTCAAACCTATATTTTATAAGATTTTTTTATAAAATAATTTGAGAAATCACTCCTTTAAATATTGCCCGTTATTTCTAGACATTCTGTATAGATTAAAAAAAAAAAAATCGTATACGCCACTGGAATTTTCTTCTCTTCCTTTTCCCCTCGCGCACCTTAAAACTAAAGATACTGGATTGGTTTTTTTTACTTATAATAATAGGTAATATAGAAAAGCCACCACCAAACTGTCATAAATGACGTTCTTTGCATAATTCATTTTGATGAGCGTCTATCAGTAGAAATAGTTCCGGGGGGTTTTAAGGAATACTGGGTAAAGTGCTAGTGGACAACTAATATCTCAGTCAAAATACCAAATGTGTATATGATTTTATCAATTGGTGGTATGGGCTTTCTGGGATAAAGTCGGCAGGGTATAACA